>CM045492.1:44755672-44926755 GCA_024704745.1 Rosa lucieae
CCAAAAAAATTTCAGATCAAAAACTCCATCATTCCCTCACCCATCACCTCACACCAACTCCCCTGCTTCTACCAATGACCTTCTCCATGAAGGAT
The DNA here is from genome assembly GCA_024704745.1 of Rosa lucieae. Taxonomy (NCBI): domain Eukaryota; kingdom Viridiplantae; phylum Streptophyta; class Magnoliopsida; order Rosales; family Rosaceae; genus Rosa; species Rosa lucieae. Next base: position 44,755,768 of record CM045492.1, read on the forward strand.
TTCGTGGCTACTGCTCCAAAGTGATAATCACTTACCGATTGGATTATGGTGCTCACCATGGGTGTTCCACCCCCCATTAACCGCTGGTTTCTTCTCGGTGGCTTTCTCCCCCCGGGTTTGAGTCTCTCTGGTGGGAGATGCGCGAGTCAGTGTGTGGTTTGGTTCCTTCTCTCATCCCCCTTTATGTTGGTTTTGACTGGATTTGCTTTTTGGGTTTGTTCTGGCAACAGCTTTGATTCAGCACTTCTCGCATCCTCTTGGCTTCTGGTGGCGACTGCAGCGGCTGCTGTGCGGAAGCGTTTGGGCGGCGGCGGCTGTGTTTGTGTTTGGAGTTGATGTGTTTTAATTTTTAGGGTTACAATCCGTTGCCTGTCCATGTGGATTATGGTTGAGTTGTAATTTTCCTTATTTGGTTTATTTGTACTTGGGCTTCGTTTTGGGCTCATTCCATTGAGTTTACTCTCAGTGGTATTTATTAATGAAGTTTCATTAATTACCAAAAAAAAAAAATATATATCTATTTTAGGAATAGTTAGGAAAGAGAAAACAAAATTCCTTAAATTGATAGTAATCTCTAAAATTTTAAGGAAGAATTATGAAGATTTCAGAGATTACAATAAAATAGTGTATCTATTGGAGTTATAGAATAAAAATTATGGAAATCTTTGACTTTTGCTTCCCAATGATACAAAAATTATAGAACAATAACTGGAGTTTCTCTAAGTAACGAAGAATGTCACTGTTTTCCACTCCATCAAATCTTATTATCAACAGAAGTTAAAAACGTAATTAATGGGTGCTTCTATTCATACCTCCATTATTAGTAGGGCTGAGCATTTTAGCCTGAAAGCCAGGAAACCCGATCTGGCCCGTACGGTCCGGGTCCTGAAATTTTTTTGCAAAACGGTCAGGTCCCGAGTCGAGGTATATAAAAAATGGTCCGGGTCCGGGCCTGGGCCCAATAATTTCAAATATGTAAAGCTCGTCAGGCCCGAACTGTGATGCCCCGGAAATTCGTATTTATTTTCCGAGAATTTTCCAGAATTTAAATTGTGAGTATCGGACGGTTTCGTGGCTCATGGATGGAGCGGAAGTGTTTCGGGAGGATAATTATTCAGGAGGCGTCATTTAGGGGGGCGCAAGGGTTGACTTTTTATTCGTTGGGATTCTCCGAAAACTTGCTTCACAAAAGTTGTAGAGCGCGTCGATACGAGTTCGTGGACATGCAGAACGCGAGAATCGGAGTTCGTATGAAGAAGTTACGGGCTTCGGAAAAACTTTCCATTTTGGTATTAAAGGACGAAAATTTCCGGAAATTGCAAAAGAGCCCAGATTTCCCAAAATGGAAACCCGAGCTCGGTCTCTCCCTCCCGAGCCCGTGCGCAGCCTCCATTTTTGCCGGCGTCGTTCTCCTTCGTCCGGCCACCTTTGGATGAGATTCAAAGTGGGTTCTGGTCGCCTTAATTCCCTCTAGAGGTCTGTGGAAGGATTGATGAGAGATTCAAACTGTGGAGGGAGCTACATCGACTGGAAGAGGCCACTTCGGGGACGAAATAGCCTTGATCGGAGTCGGAGATTCCGGCCACCATAGCCGGTGGTTCTTGAGGGCTTTTGAAGCCCATAGGACATTGATGCTTCTCCCAAAGTGGCTTGGGACGATTTCACTTGTGGAGGACGAATCGAAACTTTGAAATTCTAGGGTTCATCGAATTTCAGATATTGTGAGGTAAATTCCGGCCAAACGGCTATGATTTAGACTTTGTGTTAGTTATGAAAGTTTCAATTGGAGTTGAGATGAAGAACTTTGGTGTTGGGAGTTTTGTCAAATTCTGACTTTGGTTCTGCGGCGGTGTCGCCACTGTGGTGGTGTTTTCAGGCAGTTTCCGGCCATCTCAGGGATAGTTTTTGTTCATGAGTTCGATCTACTCGTCGATACGAGCATTTCGATATATTGTTTGTAATTTTTGGAGATCGTATGAGCATGCTAGGGTTTTTACTGTTTCGGACCGTTCGATGTTTCGATCCGCGAGGATTCGAGCGTCCAATCGACTTGTGGTTTTGGCATATCGATTGTAGATGTATTCTGGAGACATTGGGTGGTCTCGGATGTGGTTTCGCCTCGATTGGCGTCACTTTGGGGATTTTAGTTCAAAACAGGGGTTTCGGACTTAAATCGTTTGTGGATTGTTGCTAAGTTGAAACCGTATGTGATTAGGTACTTGACGAGGTATTCTTGTACAGTTGTTTTGTGGTGTGGCTGCCTTGTTCTGTATTGAAGACGTAGCAGGAATTTCGAGGTGAGTAATCTCACGATGTTCATTCACGAACGGGTTTACCATATTGTTTTGAGAGTTATTTAGTTAACTGCAAACTATTGTTGGTATTAGTGGCATTCCTGAGTGAATGACCACGCGTATATATATATATTTACGTGAAATATGTATATTCTTGTGGGTTGATAGGTGATTTATGCAATAGGGATTGAGGGGTTTCATTCTATTGCTTGAGGCTTGACTTTCGGGAGATAATGTGTTAGGAATTGGGAATTCCTATTGTTTGGGAAGTGTCAAGATTCATTGTTGGTACATCATGGGGGATAGCAGAGAGCTATCTAATGCTCATGAGTACGCGGTTTAAAAGAGAGTTTCGGGGATTCTTTCTTTTAAATGTCCTGGGATGACTTGTGAATCATATTCTATTGTTAGGTTAACAATAGATATGATTGAGGATGGTTGATGTATCGTGTGTCTAGACTAGACTGATTCGTTGTTGGTACATCATGGGGGTAGCGGGGAGCTATCTGATGCTCATGAGTACGTGGTTTAAAAGAGAGTTTCGGGGATTCTTTCTTTTAAATGTCCTGGGAGGACTTGTGAATCATATTCTATTGTTAGGTTAACGATAGATATGATTGAGGATGCGTTGATGTATTGTGTGTCTGGATTAGACTGATTCGTTGTTGGTACATCATGCGGGGGGGGGGGGGGTAGCGATGAGCTATCTGATGCTCATGAGTACGTGGTTTAAAAGAGAGTTTCGGGGATTCTTTCTTTTAAATGTCCTGGGAGGACTTGTGTATCATATTTAATTGTCAGAGTTTCAATTTATATGATTTCTGTCACGGGGTGATTTGAGTTGTTTTCTTTTGGGAAAACAGGATGTGTGTCCTTTTTACGAGTTGATGGGTTTCCTCGTTGAGCGAGTTGTGCATGTGTGGTTTTGAGTTACTCATACGGGTTTGCAAAAGCTTACCGGGTTTGTTGTGTGGCAACCCGGTACACCATTCCAACTGTGTAGGGGTTATTTCTGCAGGTCAGGTTAATCGTGGCTGATGCTGAGGTAGCGTGCTTGCAGCTTAAGGGTAAGAAGTCAATTTTGTGACTTTACCGTTATAAAGACTTCCGCTTGTAGTGAGCTCTGAGGAGCATTTACGTTTTATTTTGTTGTTGACAATTTAATTCATAAGCTCGTGTATTATGTGACTCTGTGAAGCGAGTCAATATTGGAATTGTGGGTTCAGGGCATCAATATGTACTTGGGTTAAAAAGGGAAAAAGTTTCTAGATATTTTGTATTGATGGCTGAACGTTCACGCATATGTAATTATGAGATTATATATCGATTTTCATGTGTGTAAAATCAGGGGCGTGACACGAACAAAGGATATGTTTTCTTTAATATTATTTAGGATTAAATTATGCTTACTACCTTGTACTTTCAGGGGTTCGTCAGTTCAGTCCCTGCACTTTTAATTTAATCAGAAAAGTTCTCGCACTCTTCAATTTCATCAAATCGATCCATTTCCTCATCATTCTGTCAATTTTCACTGTTTAGGTGCTGACGTGTTTGGACGCCGTTTGATCTGTCAGATTTGTGGGACCTTCCCACATGCAAAATTCCCAAGCAACCCCTCCAATATATCTCCCTCCCTTTTTCTACCCGAGCACCTAATTCCCCAGAACCCCGTCTTCTCTTCTTCTTCTCAGCTCTTAGTTATGGTTCCTCACTTCCTCCACTGATCAACATGGCCTGAAGAAGATGAGAGAGAGATTGATAAACAAGAGAGCGTATGAGTTCATTCTTCAACCTCTCATCAATGTCCTCCCTCGCGGCCAAAGATCATGCTCACAGCAAACCTAGAAAATTTAAGTATTTGGGTGTGCGAATTAACCCAATTTGGTTGAGATAAGTCATCTAGATTCAACTAAGATGCAGAAAAACCAAATCTGAACAAAATTCAAATAAAGATGCATGTAAACCCAACATGAAAATCAAAACCAAAGATATAGATCTCTTCCTAAATCAAAATTTCATTCTTCTACAAAACTTCGTTCTTCCCAAATCCAAATTGGAATCTCATTACCAACCACACCCAGCCCAAGAAGTTCAAGCTCGCCTGCAGCTCCAATGTCGCATTCTACCCACTACCACCGTCTAGGAATCTCCTCTACGTCGGCGGCGAGACTCGGATCATCTCCGTCGACCGGACCATTAATTGCATTCTCCAAGCTCCAGTCGAAGATTTCCGATCTCTCCCTCAACTCCCCAACTCCGGATCGATCTCCTATGTCACCCACACAACAACTCCTACGACGACGTCCGCCGCATGGTCGAGAGAGAGCTAAAGAGTTGAGCGACGATCAACAATTCACTTCTCTTCAGGTAACTCCAATTTTCTTCTCTTGAAATTCAATCAATAGCTAAATCCTTCCGCTCCTTTTTCTGATCCAATTCTTTTCTCCACAGTTAACGATTCACGATCACGACTAGGATCTCGGGTGCTGGATTTGCAGGTGAAAGAAATCTCCGATGGAGTGGACGACGGTGCAGCATCCTGATCTACGACACGTCGGCCGGAGTAATAACTCCTACAGCCTCATGTCGTCATAGACCTTGACCTAAGTGGAGGATAGGAAGGCGGTGGTTAAGAAACACAGAGATGAATCGCTGAGGAAGATGGTGTTAAAGCAGCAATTGTTGGCCAAGCAACCGTGTTTGGTCCGTGGGTTTGGTTTTAGTGAGAATGATATGGAAGTTGGTAGCAATCATGATGAACCTCCATTTTCACTCTCATAGTCTATGGGCATTTTGGGAATTTTGCATGTGGGAAGGTCCCACAAATCTGACATATCAAATGGAGTCCGGACATGTCAGCACCTAAACAGTGGAAATTGACAGAATGATGAGGAAATGGATCGATTTGATGAAATTGAAGAGTGAGAGGACTTTTTTGATTAAATTAGAAGTGCAGGGACTGAACTGAAGAACCCCTGAAAGTACAGGGTAGTAAGCGGAATTTAATCCTATTATTTAAGTATTTATCTTCTCTCCAGTCTCCACGTGTCAAATCTCCTTCAGATTCTCTTCCTCTTTTCTTCCTTTTCCTCTTCCCTTACTTCTTCCTCTTCCCCTTCAGTTCTAAAGAAGCCTAATCTATCGAGACCACACAATCCAAGTCCAATTTTCCTATGGTTCAAAAAAAGTCCAATTTTCCAAGAACCAAAATAAAGGAAGAGTTGACCTGACACTGTGCTTTTCTCAAGGTAAAGGTAGATCTTTGGGTTTTTTGTTTTCTAGGTTTTTTGAATTTGGGTGATGGAATTTATCTGGGTTTTATGTGTATGAATGGTTGTGTGGTGGGTTTTGATTGAGTTTGGCTATGGGACAACGTGGATGAGGTCTTGATTCTAATATGGATCAGTTTTTTATTCTGATATAGATGGTTGTGTGGTGGGTTTACAACTTGCTGCGGTGGCCGGAACAGTCTTTGAAGTGATGGCCAAGAACAAGTATAGTCTGAGCCACAATTGGGGTCAGTTTCAGAGCCCTCGACCTCAAGGGTGATGGTCTTTCTGGTGAGGGTTCTTACAAAGATCCTGCATGATTGGCATATTGAAATTGATCTGGGAAGCAAAGAGAAACGATTGAGAAATTGTGAGGATGAAGATTGAGAAGTGATGTCCCGAAAGCCCGGAACACCCTGCCCGAAAAAAACTGTCCGGGCCCTTTTCGGTCCCAAAAATTTTTACACATCATTTGGGCCAGGCCAGAAAATTAAGGTCAGGGTTCGGGCCTTGTAAATTTTACACTGAGCCTGGGGCATGCCCAGCCCAGCCCTAATTATTAGCATTTGGATCTAGCTCGCAATATTTTTGAAATTTTGTTTACTCTTCCTTTACCACTATGTCAATAAACTCATCAGACGACATAGCTCATACAACAGAATGGTTGTTTTTTGTTGTCTAAATACTTTTAACGACATAATGAAAAAAAAATTGTTGTCTGAGTATAGTGATATACCATGGTAAATCAGTTTTCTGAAAAATGTTATGTTTCAGACAACAGATTTCTGTTGTGCATTTAATTGAGATTCATTTAGTTTTGGTTGTTTGAGTTTTTTTTTTTTTTTTTTTTTGAAATGAACTGTTTGATTTTTTGGCACAACGTAAATACCGATGGAGGTGTGAGGGTGGTGGCGGTTCTGCCCGTGCATATGCAGTCTTAGAATGGAAGCAAGGGTTGGATCCTATCTGCCCTTATTCAGTTGTGGACTTATTCTGGGCCTGGTTGGTCTTAGGCCTGGGGTTTCATTCTAGGTCCAAGATGGGCTATTTTTTCTTTTATAGTTTTTAGTCATTTTTATGTTTACTTGTTAGGTGAGTTAATAAGTTAGTACTATTGTTTGGTAGGATGAGGTGAGTTTGGTCTCGATTAATGCACCTTGTGTGCCCCTTGTCTGTTCTAGGTAGGTGGTGAGTTTCTTGTATTAGAAAATGGTTGCAACCTCCTAGTGCCAATAACGTATCTGCTCTAGGTAGGCGGCGAATTCATTGCTTGATCAAATGGTCACAACCTCCTAGTGCCAAGATAAAACTAAGTATCATTGGATTTATTTTTCGGTGGCAACATAGTGGAAAAACTGTGCTATTGGTAATGATGTTTCTTTGTAATAAAGTTAAATTTCTGTTATATCATCACAATTGTAAAGCGAATGGAGTAACTAGGAAAACATTCTTCGCTAGTGAGTGCTTGCTAGAATACATTATTTTAGTTGAGACGCTTGTTATTCTTAGGAAGTTCTCTTGTCGCATATTGTAATCCGGAGTTTAGGCATCATGCCCCCTTATTCAAAAAAAAAAAAGAAAAAAAAAGAAGGAGATTCAAAGTTATTGATACTATCAATGGAAATTGCGGTCGTATTAAGTTCTTGGTCCTGGATATTCAAATCTTAGCTGTTATTTTATAGATTTTCTTTAACATATTTTTAAGAGATCAGTAAGTTTTATGGCTGACACTCTAGCTTTGCTAGTCCCCTTAGACATTCTTTGTAGTCTTTTTCTTCATGGCAACATTTTACCTGCAACAACAAACTAACTTTGGCCAAACTAAAAAATTTTAGTTCTTCGAGGAGGACAACTAAATTACCTATTAACTTGTTTACTCAAATACTTGTGGAAAGAGATTTGAAAATTTTGATTCATAATATCAAGAGTGTGCTTATTAGAAGCTTACTTTGTGTTAAAGACTTGTCAACAGTGAACAATAATAAAACAAAACATATTCCTTGGAGACCTCCTGATCCTTCTTTTGTCAAAGTTAATTTTGATTGTTCAATGTTAAAAAATGAACATGGAATTCCTATTATGGCTTCAACTAAACATAGAGCTAGGAGAAACATATTTTTTGATAACAGAAGCAAAAGCTTTACATGCAGGAGTTCAAGCTACTATACTACATGGACATACTAAAGCTCAAGTAGAAGGAAATTCTAAACTTCTCATGGACTACATAAATGGAAATACTAGTATTCCTTGGAGAGCCAGACCTTGATTGCAGACATTCGAGAGTTGACAAAGTCTTTTCAAAGCATTAGTTTCAACCATGTCTAGACTCTAGAGAGAGGTCAATTGACGCTTTTGCTCATATTAGACATACAAATCATTTTGCCTCCTGGACTAGGAACTCAAGTTGCAAATGCTTCTGCATTGGTTGTAAAATGGGTGCTTCCCTTTAGTTGTTTGTTTCTTTTCTCATAAAAAAAATTAATAATAATAATAATAATATTTTAAAGACCAAAATATCTAACCTTTCAAAAAAAAAAATCTTCATGTTTAAGGAAAACTGAATTGGGACATAATTGAATCGTACTTTCATTGATAATAGGGGCCTCTTTATATAGAGGATTACAAGCATAGAGATAGAGTTGTACATGGAAACATAATCGTACATTGATTGGATATCTCCTAAGATTCTCCGAGAATATCTCTAATATATACCTGATTTCAACTAGGGGTGGGTTCGGTACGGTACCGGATCTTGAAGCCCAATACCACGTACCGTACCAAACTAAGTTGGTACACAAAAAAGCCTACCATTACCGGCCACAGAAGTCGGTATACCAACTTTTCGGTATACCGATATCTCGGTTCGGTTTCGGTTGGTTGGGCCTAGTACCGAGTTTAAAATTGGGCCAGATTTCAGCTAAGGCCCAACTAAAATTTTAAAAGCCCAAACTTGTCAACAAATGAAAAAAATGCAATCCTCACATCAATTTGAAGGGCCAACCTGGAAATGAAAAATAAGCTAAAAACTCTCATACATCAACTTCACTACTTGAGTTCATCACTTATTCACTCATACATCAACTCCCTTCATCACTCCATAGTTCATACAATTTTTAAGTCAATAATTCATAGTTCACAGTTCACCCAAATGAGGCCTTGATTAGTTGATTCTGCAAATTCAGTTGAGTACCTATAGCTGCAAAAAAGAAGAAGATAGAAACAAAACATACAAACATCAAACATAAATATAACAGTTCACAATAGCTTTCAGTTTCTGTCAAATGCACCTATCATCAACCTAACGAGGATATTATTCCTAAAATTTCATAAAAATGGAATCTTTCACTGTATTTCATGCTTTTTCCTAAGCACACATTTGGCAACAGACACAAACCAACTTCAACTTCTTCTACAGAAGTTCAAAACTTCAAATATCTTAGAAAACCACAACACAGGTCTATCATAAAACTAAAAAATCCACAACCTTTCTCACAAATTCAAAAATTTTGATGCATTACAAAGCAGGAAACGAAAAAAAATAAAAGAACAAGCTTTACCAACAAAAAAAAAGCACATACCCAGAGCTGAGGCTTCACTCATCTGAGAGCTCCTCACGTCTCTCCTTCTCCATCAGCCTAAAACAACCAACAGCAAAAAGAGCACATAAAATTAGTAAAACTATTAGAGAATCCATAAACAACCGGGTGCTCAAGCAAAAATCCAAAAGGGTATTCCAATTCACAACACCCACCAAGCAGGCAAGCAGAATCAAGAAAAACAAATCCTGAATCTAGAATTGAATAAAAAAGATTAAGTCTTTGGATATCAAACTGGTATAAAGGGGACAAAAAAACACAAAAAACCCAGAAAAAAGAAACGTATTACTAGCATCTTCATGAGTCAAACAAAGATCTGAGCAGCAGCACTGACCAAAAAGAGAGTACGAGGACATGAATCGAATGAATTGATACGAGATTTTCTGGGTTTGATTCGAATTGAACTTCAAAGGAGAGGTCCAGAGGCGGAGAGTTCTGGGTTTGAATCGAAAGAACTTCAAAGGAGAGGTCGAGAGGGCGGAGAGGCGGAGATTTCTGGGTTTGAATCGAAACGAGAAGCAGAGAGAGGGCGGAGCCGCGGAGAGGCGGAGATCGGGAGATGTCTGGGTTCGAGCCTTCGAGGCCTCGAGGGAAAGAGTGGCTGAGGGGAAGAGTGAGGGAACTGGATTAGGTTAATAGGTTCTGTACTCTAATCAACGGTTATAATAAGATTTGAAATCAAACTATTAATGATCAACGGTTCAGATCGATAGATGTAAAATATATTTAAATAAATAAATAATATATATAATATACGGTACGGTACGGTATACCGTATTTATCTGAAAATCAGTACCAGTACCGTACCATTATCTGGAAATCGGTTCGGTACTACCGTACCAAAGTCTCGGTAACCGACATAGTTGGTTACCAACATTGTTGGTTCGGGTGGTAATCGGTTGGTTGGTTTGGATCGGTAGAATTTGCCAGCCCTAATTTCAACTAGAGCAAGTAACCTCGAGTTTGGGCCAGACACATATTCTGGATTTACTTGAACACTCCCCCTTGTGTCTCACAAACGTGGTGCTCATCTCGTTGCCTCATTAAAAACCTTGCTGAGTAACAAAAACCCTGTGGGATAAAAATAACCTCGGTTGAATGGGAAAAAGAGTACAACACACCCTTTTACGTTTCGAGATCATACATGTAGACATCTCCCCCTAATATCTGCATCTCCCCCTGATGACAACGGCCATGGGAGTTAAATAACTTCCGCAAAATATGCTACCAACATGTTTCTTAAAAGTGAAATTTAGGCAATGACTTAGTGAGCAAGTCTGCCACGCTGTCCTCAGATCGAACCTAGTTCACTCTGATCTTGAGGATAATCTGTTGTTGCTGATTATGCTTGGTGTTGTCGCTTTTAATGTAGCATTTGCTTCTTTATTCAAAACAAGCAGCATTATCTTAAATGCTCGTAGGCTCATCTGTGGTAGACTTTAAACCACAATTGTTCGAACATGCGTAATTATGGATCCAATCCATATACATTCACGAACCACTTTATGAAGAGAAATAATCTCTGCATTGTTCGAAGATATAGCGACTATGGTCTATTTCTGTAGACCTCCAAGATATCACGGTCTTTACCCGTGGTGAACACTTAACCATTTTGGGAATTACTTTTGTGTGGGTAAGAGGGATACCCAACATCAGCAAAACCTTCCCAAACACATATCGTTTTGGGATGGGGATAGTGGACGCAGGCCAGTGTTGGTGGCGTTCCTAGTGTGTGATGGGTCCGAATCCATCATCTATTTGTAAGGATAGAACAAGCCCATATCAATCATACATCTCAAGTATCGAAATATATCTTTTACACCAATCCAATGGAGTCACGTTGGCGCAGAGCTATATCTAGCTAACAAGTTCATGGCAAATGAGATGTTCGGTCTTGTGCATTGAGCTAAGTACAATAATGCCCATATTGTACTCAAGTAAGGCACTCCTGCCTCTAGCACATCTTCATTATCATCCTTTGAACGAATAGGATCCTTTTCAGGATCAAGAGTACGAACGATCATGGGGGTGCTTGAAGGTTTGACCTTGTCAAAATGCCTAAGCATCTATTAACATGATGCTCAAGTTCCAAACCGAGACACAATCGTGTTCTCCCAAAATCCTTCATCTCGAACTCGGATTTCAAGTATTCAGCGGTTTCCCTCAACTCTTTAAGGGCTTCTAATGAAGATCATGTCCAACATGAACTGCGATAGAATCCGAAATTTGTTATGGAAATGCGTGGGCATATCCCTTCCCAATTAAGTAGTCACTTTAGTGAGCGTTTCAACTTTTTTGTAAACACACTCCGTGGTCTAGAGCCACTTGACTTGGGTAAATGAAGTTCACTATGAACCTTCATGTATATTTCATATCTAGATCCCCATATAGATACATAGTGACCACATTTGTAAGCTCCATGTTCAGTTCTTCGGAAACTAACAAACTGTTAGGGTAGTGGAGTGCAATGACATCCATTACGAGAGAATATGTCTCATCGTAATCGATTCCAGGGCATTTTATGAGAAGCCTTGCGCCATAAGGCGACATTACCATCTCTTTTTCTCATTACGCTTTCTAACGAAGACCCATTAGTCAATATGTTTTATGTTAGGAGGTGTTGGCATCTCTGACTCAAAAACCTTCCTCTTCGTTAGAGAATCCAACTTAACCTAGATCACATCTTTCCATTTAGGCCAAATCTCTCTACGTTGGCATTCATTCATCAACGGAGCGTGGTTCAATATCATCTGACTCAACAAACTCATACGCAACTGCATCATCAATTATGATGGAGTTTCCATCCCACGCCTCATATACACTAGTGTAAGTTTCATAAAGCTCTATATTCTCAAGAATAGGTTCTGACGTTGAGGCATCCCCTAACGATAACCATAACCAGGAAGATACTCATGAGACGGATTTTGAGTATCGATGATCAAAGGATTGGAGTGTGCCAAAGTATCCTTCGAACCCACTGGCCTCCCATGCATCATAGCTAGGGCCATGGCCTGTAATGCCAGAGTGCCACTCTCTTTGGCATTGGCGCCATGCCTACCTCCGTGTAGGGTGGCACTACGTCCTCTCGTAGGGACGTACTTCCTTGCAGGCATATTTGCAGCAGATGTGTAATCTTGTCACTTTAGTAGGGATCGAGATGAGACATAGTGGGGACAGGCCGCGACAATTCATGTAGTTCCTGCTGAACATCCGTGTTCTTATCTCCCCCTAACGAGGGGAAGACTGTCTCATCAAAGTGACAACCCGCAAATCTAGCGGTAAGGAGATCGCCTTGCAAGAGCATTAAGTGCTGGACGATTGTCGGAGTCTCAAATCCAATGTAGTTGCCCATTCATCTGTACGGACCCATCATAGAGCGTTATAGCGGTCCAATTGGCACATAAATAGCACACTCAAAGATGCATAAGTACTATACTTGTGCCCAGTCACTAGCTGTAACGCAAAGGTAGATTGAGTGGCGGTGGGTCGTAGACGAATTAGCATAGCTACATGCGATATTGCATCACCCCAAGGGGATATAAGGAGATTGGTGCGCATTACCAATGTCTGAACTACCATCGTAGACATTTCTGCGAGACCATTTGGGTGTGTTCATGGGAATGTGATGTCCAACATCAGTCCCAATGCAATAACCATCGAAAGTATTCGATGTAAACTCGCTAGCATCGTCAAGTCCAATTGATGGAATAGGATGATCCGGGGAGTGAGCCCGTTGTCATATGATATTTGCTAGGAGTGTAGCATAAGTAGCATTACAAGTGAACAATGGCAAAACACGTGACCAGCGTGTTTGCGTATCAACCAATATCATGAGATATTTAAACATTCGCAAGTTGGTTGAATCAGTCCATAGAATCCCCATGGATTCCCCATGGATTCTATGGACTGATTCAACCAACTTGTGAACGTTTAAATATCTCATGATATTGGTTGAGTAAGAACATAATGAGTATTTCCATATTCTTTGCATAGGACGGTCTCAATCCTAATTTCCCTAAGGAACGGGCTTTGTAAAACCAGCGAGAGGCTTTAGAAGTAACCAATGAGAATTTTGGTTGGGCCTGAGCGTTTGAAAAGCCATCACCATGATGGACGCCATCCATGACATCATGGATAGGGACTGCGTCGGCCCTAGGCTGGTGGTGGATGGAGGTGGTGCCCTAGGCAGCTGCGTCGGTCACACTTAATCCAGAAATCAACTTTTGATTCATGCTTCGTTTCGCTCGAAAGAAATGATGTCCATGTGAAGTCTTTAGTAGACGGATCATCATATCATGACTAGGATGATCTATCTTGTCGTGACAAAGCCAATATGTGTCTAAATCCAAGAGATCTTCTCTCATAACTTTATTGGATTAATAGCTCGAATAGTGACATAGAATCCACTAGAGAGACACATAAACTTCTCTAAGATGCGCCTTTTTTCGCAATCATTAGAGGTATTGCAAAGGAACTCATTTTCGTTCTCTACATGCGTTTTCGCATGGAATCCGTTGGCTATTCATAGGTGCGATTGGCCCTAGGAGAGTAGAGAGTTTATGTGACAGTAATTAAGGTGACATTTGGCAAGTGGAACTTGGGCTATTCCATGTCCTTGAATTAATACTGATGGTCCAGCCAACGTAGTCACAAAGTTATATGCTCATAATCAAAATGGAGTCATAATGAAAAGAACTCAAAATTTTATTCATAAGCCAACTGAGTTACATCATTGTCTCTTTGACCAAAGAAAATCTAATCCAAAATGCTAGCTAATGCAAAACAATGGTAGTCGTCTAATTTCTTTCGGTAATTCCAAAATAAATATGACCAGGTGAGTAGAGAGATGTCGGTAGAGCAAAGCTCGCTTAAGTACCACTAATCTCAGAACCTTCCTAGACATCACACTTACTTTGGGTGAGCCTACTCTGAAGAAAGACAAACCATTGGCATTTACTACAAAAATATATGGCAATTGCCTATTACATATCTTGGAAAAATAAAGACTTAGACAGAATTGGCGATCTATTGATCCTAGCCAGATTTGTAGTCTTCAACCTTTCACTCTAGATTATCTTCTCGATCTTCTTATTCCATATAGTGAGCTTCTCTTGCTTCACAATATGCTTTGTAGGCGGTGACGATTTCTTCACGAGCTCTACAAATGTGTGCCCAATGTTCAGACACTCCACATCGAGAACATACATCTCTTTGCTCCAACTCCATTGATTGAGGCGCTTTGAAAGCGTCATTTAGATGGCTCTTAGTGTTGGTGGCGCCACCAACATGGCCAGAGGCGTTGCATCCCTCTCTCTTTCCACGTTTACCTCTTCGGTTCCGTGTTCGCCTATTTTGGCGGTTACCTTCCTAAGTAGAGCGATTATATGGACCAGAACGTCCAGAAGTATCCCTAAGATTAAGGTTTCGCTCTTGGCGTCTTCTCTTAGGGCCGCGACTATAATTGGATTCCGGAATATGCTCTGTTTCTATGGATCTCGAATGATAGTTCTTCACAAGGATGTTGTCATGCTTTTCAGCTACATTCATAGCTCCAATGAGCTCATGAAACCTTGTGATCCGTCCTGCAGTAACATCAATTCTATAGTTCTTGCAACCATCAATGCAGAGACGAGGAAGGTAGAGAGAGTCTTCTCAATCAACATCGCATTTGTGATCTCTTTACCACATAATTTCATTAAGGATTTAATGCGAAGTGCTTCCGAGTTGTAGTCAACAACTGACTTGAAATCAAAGAAGCGGAGGCTATGTCATCTCACTTCTAGGTCAGGAAGCAGGGAGTCATGGATATTGCCAAATCTTTCTTCGAGTGAGACCCACAGCCTTCTGGGGTCTTCTTCATTCATACACTCGTACTGGAGCAGATCATCCATATGACGAGTCATTAGGATGATGGCTTTCGCCTTATTTGCCTCTAAGGCTGCTCTATTGGCTTCCAAAGCTTGAGCTTGCTCAACAGTTAGCACCTCCTGGTTAGGCTCGAGAATTGTATCTAGGATTCCATCGGTCTTCAGATGCTGGCGGACATCACGAACCCACCTGTGATATCCAGAGTCAGTTGTTCCCAATGGAGCAAAGTCCAATTTATTCAGGTTACTCATCTTGAAAGAGAACAAGAAATTAGGGTTAGTTTCGGAACGAAAAGGCTATCACGAAAACATATAAAATTTCATAGCGTAGTTGCTCCCAAGAAATTAGGAATTTCTTAGCGTAATTGCTTCCAAGAAATTCAATTCCAAGAGGTGTTGGATTAGATCGAAACAATGACATAAGTGGTCGATCATAAATTCTCTACAAACTCGAAGTTTGGAGATCTCAACAAGCTCCAAGCTTGGAGTGAGCACGAACCCCCATAGTTAGGCTTAATTAGGTCTCCCCTATGAAGAAGAAAAGGGGGTAGAAGAAGGGATGTTGCAAGTCCCCTAAAAATAAGAGAAATTGAATTAAAAAACGGGAACGTCTAGTAAAAAATACTTCGAAATAGGTCGCCGGAAAATTTGACAGGAAAAATTGGTTTGAAAAAGTAGCCGGAAAGTTGTTGACCGAAGGTTGACCTGGGGTTGACCGACGTTGACAGGAGCGCTGACATGGCACTGATGCTGACGTGGCAGGGTCCTAGGGCTGATGTCAGCGGGCTTCTGGGCTTGGGTCAGTGGGTTTTGGGCTTGTTCCTTTTTCTTCTGGGTTGGGCCTTCCTTTCTTCTCTCTTTCTTCTTCTTTTCTTTTCCTTTCTTCTTCTTTCTTTTCTGCCGGTTCAAGGTACAGCTATTCAGGTGGCCGGTTCATGACTTTTTAGGCAAGTTTTTGGACTTTTTCTTCCGGTTCCTGAAACTTCAGATCAACGAGCTTCTGCTATCAAAATTTGGTGGAAATTGGAGGTCCGGAAGATGGTGAACTGGTGGAATATTTGTTGCGAGTTGTATGGAGCTTCCGGTGGCCGGTTCGGTAGGTTTCTGGCCGGTTCTTGGGGTGGGGCCGCCGGTTCTGGACTCTTGGGATCAAGTTCTTCAAGGTGTAAGGTGGAGGCAGAAAATGCTTCAAGGTTTTGTATTCGGATTCAAGATTTTTAGCTTCTTGAATCAGAGTTTGGCTATTTGTTTCAGGGTTAGGGCTTTGTGCTGATAACGTGTTTAAGGAAAACTGAATTGGGAGAGAATTGAATCGTACTTTCATTGATAATAGAGGCCTCATTATATAGAGGATTACAAGTATAGAGATAGAGTTGTACAATGGAAACATAATCGTACATTGATTGGATATCTCCTAAGATTCTCCGAGAATATCTCTAATATAAACCCTATTTCAACTAGAATAAGTAATCTCGAGTTTGGGCCAGACACATATTCTGGATTTACTTGAATACTTCAAAAAAAAAAAAAACAAAATATCTAGATATAATGACGTCATATCCAAGTGGGGCTCCAAAATTAGGGTTACAAACAGTAGGGAAGTCATACGGCGCCGTTCGACGTGCTTTCCCTCGATCTGTTAGAACCTAGGCAGACAGACTGTTCGGGTTGTCTTCGAGCTTCAAAGCATTTCAAGAGCTGTTGGCGCGACTACTTCAACTAGGGTTCCTCTCAGCTTTCCCTCAAAATACTCCAAGGTACTAAAGCTCAGATCTTGAATGTCTTCAACTCAAGTAACTAGCTTGTGTCAATAAAGACCCAGCTTTTTTACTTTTCATATTGTAGTTTAGTTTGTTTGCTTCATGATTTAAACGTTGTGATCCTCAATTTGACTACCTGGGTTCACTTTCTTATGTACTTAAAGCTTCATAATTCTTTACCCAGATCACTGCTAAAGTAAAACTGACTGTCTTTTGTCTATATCTTAAGGGTTATAGAGCTCACTCTGTGCTTGTATTTACCTAATTGTGATGTTATCATGTCTGGTAGGGCGTAAAAAGATTGGAGCTTGAAGAAAATGAAGCCTATTTTCTGTGGCAACTTGGATTTTGATGCAAGGCAATCGGATGTCGAGCGGCTTTTCAATAAGTATGGGAAGGTCGATAGGGTGGATGTTAAGTCTGGTAAATAAGTTTTCTCTTATTAAAGATTCAATTTTTGCTATTACTACCCTGAATTGCTAGTGTTTATTGACTGTTGTATGTTTTATGTTGGTTGTTTTGTTTCATTTGTTTTTCGTTTGAGTTTGTTGGATATGTATTGTGTTGAAAGATTTTCTGTATGTCAACTGTGCTGATATATCTGAAGTGACTGACATCCTGCTCGGGTATGTTATGTGTGAAGTAATGTGGATTGAAGTTTGAGCAGCTATTCTTATCATTCTGAGATGAGTGATAGGGGTTAAGCTTGATAAGTAGAATGGTTTTTTGAGGTGTAACAGCAAGTCCTACTGCAACAGAGTAATTTAATAGGGGACTTTTGTCCTCCTCCTACAGATGTGACTATTTCAACAACCATGATATTCTGCTATGTGGCTGATATATGATTGGACTATATTTCTGAATGATGTTGAGTTAGAGTGGGTTTCCTGGATAAGTTCTAGGAAAGGAAATCTGTGGTGTACAACCAGTGAAAAATGATGCATTTAAGATATACCACATTGACCCTTTTCGTATATCAACAAATGCATGGTCTGGTTATGTTCCATAACCTTTTTTCTCATGTTCTTATCAAAATATTGGCATGTGGAAATACTGATTCTCCTGTCAATTGAAAGTATGTGAGAGGTATGTGTTAAAGGAAAAGTATAGTGATCGTAATGTAGTGATACTCATCCATAGGGCATCTCCTTCGTATTAAGAAACTTGAGCTCTTTCTCTGGTCTCTGATATGTAGTAAACTTAAAAGAAAGGCATATTATCTAAGAAAAGATTTTAGCTGTTACTCTAAAGGGTCAATGTCTTCTTCCTTAAATTATTATTTGAATGGGTGTACACGGTATTTCAGAGAAGCAGGTAACTTTTTATTGAAGTGTAAACCGCCCTACTCAACAATTTCTTTGGCGCAGGATTACTTGGAATGTCCATGCTCTTCTTGGATGGAACTGCTTGTCTGCATTTCTTTTCTAGCATGTGGCACGGTTCAGTTTATTTTTCGAGAAGAATTAATATGATCTGCCCTAGCCCTGCCATCATACTTTCCCTCAGACCATTGCTTTTTCTTTCCTCATGACTTTTCCTCCGTGTTCAATTACCGACATGTTCCATCATAGATTCCATGATGATATCGCAGCCAATGGCAGGTTTTGTGTTACTTCTTAACAGATGTTTTTGTATGTACAGAATTTGTTAGTTTTTGAGAAGTCAAGATTTTGTCATATTTTAGGATTTGCCCGTAGTAACTGTGCATAGGAAAATATGTTTGGTTAACTCAATTGCACTTGCTTTGGTTACATAGCATGTTGGTTTTAATAGGATTGCTTCTGTCTATCGTTTAAATAGGATTTGCCTTTGTCTATATGGATGATGAGCGAGATGCTGAGTATGCAATTCGAAAGCTTGACAGGACAGAATTTGGTAGGAAGGGACGCCGTCTTCGTATTGAGTGGACCAAGGTAATGTAGTTGGTTTTCAACACAATCATTTATCAGTTTATGGTTTGTTCAATAGAGTAATTAACAAAAATTTTACCAACACCCATATCAGGATCTAACACAAACAAGTGTTATACTTTACTAGATTCTGAGTTTTCACCTCATCTGTATTTTATTGTGATTTTGTTGGTCAAAACATCACAAAGGATGCATATGTTTCGTCTGCTTCATGTTTCTATACCTCTCTCAAGTTGTGTAATGTTTGTACTGCATATGATCACATTGATAAACTTCATGTCAGGGACTCTACTTGATTATTTTGTCTCAGTTTTGCACTCACTTATCACTCTATATTCTGGTTGTAGCATGAACGCGGGATTAGGAGATCTGATGATTCAAAAAAACCACCAGCGAACACAAAGCCCTCAAAAACCCTGTTTGTTATCAATTTTGATCCTATCCATACCAGGACAAGGGATCTGGAGAAGCACTTTGATCTATATGGGAAAATAATGAACATAAGGATTAGAAGAAATTTTGCATTTATTCAATATGAATCACAGGAGGATGCTACCAAAGCATTGGATGCAACAAATTCAAGGTTTTATTTTCTTGACAAGTTCTATTATGTTATTTGCTTGATTTATAAATTCAGAGATCTTTGCAGTCAGCTTGTTTAAAATTTCATTGTAACAGCTTAGGGTGTTTGATTCTGTACCTAGTTTTTTCTCTCTTGTGAGGAAAGTTGAATGTGCTGTTCTGGGTTATGTCACCAAATTTTTATATTTTTCCATTATCAAAATGCCCAAAAAGCTCTCTCTTATTCTCCTGCAGTATGTTTTCACCCTTTTGGAATTAAATTTTAAAGAAGGAACAACTTCAGTATTAGATAAATTATCAATGCTTTATCTTTTCTTATTATTTTTTTCTTTCAAAAGCCACTTTGTTGGAAACCATCCCAATTATTTGCAGTATGTTCTCTATTAACCATAGTTTGTCTCTTTTCGGTGCACAGCAAGTTCATGGACCGCGTTATTTCAGTGGAGTATGCTGTTCGTGATGATGATGATAGAAGAAATGGCCACAGTCCTGATAGAAGGGGCCGTGATACGTCTCCTGAGAGGAGAAGAAGCAATGATCGTGGGCGATCTCCAAGTCCATACCGCAGAGATAGGGCTAGTCCGGATTATGGCCATGGTTCCCGTCAGAATTCTAGAGCTGAACCAAGAAGAAGTCCTGAGTATGATAGAGCTCCAAGAAGAAGTCCTGATTATGAGAGAGCCGCAAGCCCAGTCAATGATAGATACCACAGGTTTGACAAAGATCTGAACTCTTTTTAATTTGTGGAGGGGGTTAAGAGGTGGAAGACTGCCTTGATTTGGTGAAGATAAAATTATAATTCAACTTTGAGCTTCAATGCTAGATTCCACCAATGCAGTATATCTATTTAGGATTTACATGTGCTTTGTCCCCATTGTATTTTTATGTCAATAATTATGTGCCTCCTTTTTGAGTAGATTTTTGTTGTTGATAATGCAGCCGTTCACCCCCAGCGCGGGAAAGATCTCGATCCTGAGAACCAGTAGTGGTTAGCTGAGCGGTCTTCTCTCTCATTTGTACTTTCTGTTGTGGGCAATGACTCGGTCGTAGTTGACATTCTTAAATTTGATTATTCCCTTATTGTTAAGTATTCAGATACATGGCGAGTTTGAACAGCAGTGTGCTTTGTGCTTTTTTCTTTGGGGTCTGAAACTTTATTCAAGTGGTAAATTCGAAGTTTATTAAGTAGCCAATGATATGGTTTATGGAGCCTCCGGTGTTGGTTTATAATTTATTCATTTGCTGTGAGTTTAACTTTTCAGAGGGCGTGGTGTGGATGAACCTAGTTTGGTGTGAATATCGGAGGTCGTACCTCAGTTAAGAAAATAGTAGTCTGTTTTCTTTCTTGGAAGGCTCTCTTTTTTTAATACCCCTGTGAAATAAGTCTCTTTTTAAGGTTTTCTGAGATAGAATCATCTCTTTTGGCTCTTTGCCTCTAGGGATTCTTGGGTTTTCCCTAAAATATCTGTA
Organism: Rosa lucieae; assembly: GCA_024704745.1. NCBI lineage: Eukaryota > Viridiplantae > Streptophyta > Magnoliopsida > Rosales > Rosaceae > Rosa > Rosa lucieae. The sequence continues at coordinate 44,776,516 of CM045492.1, forward strand.
TTAAAGTTCACCCTGCAATTAGAATTAGATAGGTTTAAAGTCTTTGAAGTTTGAACTTGTACCATTTTCTGTGTCAATTATAGGAGCATGCTAGTTGTTAATAGTTCAGGTTACAATATCAACTACGAATTGGCAGGCATGTTTTGACATGTTTGAAGTTACCTAGACCCAGCTTGAATCCACCAACACTCGTGGGTGTTGCATGTTTTGGTATGCTATGCCAATTAGAATTATTAGATTAATGGGAGAAAATTAAACTAGACAGATTTGAAGGTACCATCGGCATTAGCACCTTGCCACCTTGGTGTTTTCAAGTTTTCTATCATAGTGTGTGACACGGGAAAAAGGCCTTGTGTCAAGCAATCAGATCACTAAATTAGTCCGACAAGTTAATGAAAAATGTCATGAAGGTTGATATCTACAACACCATCCCTAATTACCCTTTATTTTTCCGTTGAAGTACCGAAATATGCTTGCTACTGTCGCACGTTCTGTTCTTACTGTACGTTTAACATAGATGATGAATGTATTTACAATCATAAGGACTAGATTCAGAAGCTAGAAAAATGGTATCATGAACAATTTAATCGAGTGTGGATTAATCTAACCACCTGATTCAAGACTTCTCTACATAGATGTTGAGTATTGGATTAAAGCGAGATCAAAGGACTACAGATATCTTGCACCAGGTCTATGGGATAATGGGATGGTGTAGTTGTAGGTTGTCATTGTTGTAGCTCGTAGGATTCATTTGTAGGCTTGTTGTTGTAGCTCGTAGGATTTAAATGTAAACGAGAAAAGTAGTGTGTGTTGTGTGGGAAAAGGACGAGAGAGAGGAGGAAGAAGACAAAGACATAAGTTTAAACCAGGCAGATGTAACCGACAATCGACACAGGCGACAGCGTCACGTCCAGGCCACGCAAACGCCAGCGCCATAACCAAAGCCTCCTTTCATTGTTCCCCAAATTTCTGTCTTTGTTTCATACGCAGCCATTCTCTTACACAGAAATTTTTAGGCGGGGTTAGGGCCACCCAATCAGAAGAGAGGAAATTTTTCTTCTTTTTCGAAACTGCCCCTACTTCTTAAAGTGCAATATCCAAAATACCCCTCTATGAGCAGTGATTGGTCCGCCCCATCACCTGTCCGTGCGGCTGCCACACGCAAGATTCTCTCTTACTTGCCACTTTCAACGCAATAAAACAGAATATGATAATTATTGATTAATTTACTAAGGTCTGTTTGTTTAAGATTGCTTTACTTTTTAAAAAATCAACTTTTATTTAAAATTTTAGATTTTATTGTGTTTGGTAAATAAAAAAAAATCAGCTTTAATTAAAAGTTATACGTCACTGGCAGCAGATTTGCTTCTAAGCCTAGATGTTGCTTTTAGAAGCTACTGTAGATCAAAACACACTTTACAGTTATTTTATATATTGACAACACTTTCAAAAATATTATATACCAAATACGAAACTGTTTTAATTCACAGCTGATTATTCTCACAACACAGGAGCAATATTTTTTTAAAAAGTCACAGCAATTCCAAATTAGCCCTAAATGAAGTAGGCAATTAAGAACTTTGGCCTTGGATAGAGATGTCGGCCATCTTGATCTAAGTGTGGCACTCTATTTGCTAATGAGTACCTTCCGATCATGGTGGCTATTGGTGAATCATTGTTGGAGTTGTGGTGATTCATAAACCAATTAGACTCATTTTTAACCAAATCAAAATACTCATATTTGAAAATAGGATATTGCTTTCAAATACTCTACTTTCAAATATAACATAGAGATGTCGGCCATCTTGATCTAGGTGTGGCACTCTATTTGCTAATGAGTACCTTCCGATCATGGTGGCTATTGGTGAATCGTTGTTGGAGTTGTGGTGATTCATAAACCAATTAGACTCATTTTTAACCAAATCAAATTACTCATATTTGAAAATAGGGTATTGCTTTCAAATACTCTACTTTCAAATATAACATATTGAGCCACAAGGTGGGCGCTTTTCATACACAACCAAATATATATATATATATATATATATATATATATAACATATTGCTTTAGCTGCTTAGCATCTTATAAACAACACTATATTGTATTTGTGTTGTAAATATTATTATTTATATGGCTGTCCACGTAAATACTCATTAGTTATGTACTTTGATGCAAACTCTACCTCTATATAAAGGAGGCTAATGAGACTGAATGAGAACACTTCTACTTCCTCCCTACTATTCTCTCTCCATATTCTCTCTACTTTATAACACGTTATCAGCACGCTTTGCTCTATTTTGTTTTTATTTAACTCTATGATGATCCATGGGGTTAATGGTGCAATTCTATTGCTTTGACCAATAACTTTGATCTATGAGTTTTATCTTGTATATTGATTTTATTTATCGCAAACTCGTTTGATCAAACCTTCGGATTATCAATAACGATAGCTTAGTGCATGATACATATGATTTGTTTTATTGGGTTTATCATCTACATGTTCTTCTTTATCTAGTATATGAGTATACCCGTAGATCTTATATATATGTGTGTCTATCGAATTGCTTGGATATACATGATACCATGATGACCCGTTAGCGTTCATGTTCAATGAAACGTCCTTGATTACTGAGGTTCCACCATACCTCATTAGGTTTTCATAATTACCTATGTTTCCTTTACATACCATCACTAGCTATTAATCATGGGCATCGATGGCTACTGTTTCTTGTACTTAATTATGCCCATTACAATTGTTTTTTTTTATTTGCTAATATTATTGTTGGTAAGTAAATTATATATATAAAGCTTTCGATTGAGAAAGCTTTAACGAATGTTGTTGTATCTTTATAATTTTACAATATTCGATTTTTTCCATGACTAAAAACTGATCTCTAACTCTTGCTTTCATGGGTTTTATGCCTTGAAATTTAATATCAGTTTAATTGTTCATGTGCTGATGTGAATCTGTGTTTTTAGAGCATGTCACGGATGTTGAGTATGAAGGGACAATTCTATTACGTTGGCCTGTGAATTTTGGATGTTTAAGCCACATACCAATTATTGTGTTACCTGTGTTCACATATGACGTATTGATTGTTTACCAATGTATTCAGTCACTGTGTTACCTTAATCATATCATGATTGCACAAACAATCCCTCAAATCCAGGTACGTCAGTTTGTTTTTCTTGACTACATGGATCTCATTTAACTTACGAGTTAATATAATAATTTTCACATTTATTATTGTTGTGAATTTTGTTATCCTTACGTTTCTTGATCCGATTATTGTATGAACCCCCAAATTTTTCAAAGTTTAACGAGGGCCAGAAGTTCCTCCAGAATTATACAATGAGAAATTATGACATGGAGTTCCTCGCAACTTATGCAATTAACGAGGGCCAGAAGATCCTCAACGTTATATAAACTCATCTTAATCCCCAATTATAAGAGGGCCTGAAGTTCCTCTAATTTTTTTTTCAATAATGGGGTTCAAACCACCTCCAGAAGCTGTAGTTTGAGGATGGAGACTAAGTCAATGCCAGAAGCCTCTTGACTATATATTTTTTTTATAAAGAGAATTTGTCTAGAAGACAATATTGCTTTCTTGTGCAATTTGAAGAGAGATAGAAGATTTTCATGAAACCAGACCAGAAGTTCTGTGTATTCTCTTCATTACTGGAACCAGAAGTTTCCATTATTATTTTATTTATTTGCTCGCTATCTATTAATTTCTTTTCTTTCATTAAGTATTTTTTTTTTTGTTACTCATACGGACCAGCAGTCCTATACCTCGAACATATGAATTTTGAGTGTAATATTTTTGAACCAGAAGTTCAAAATTTCATAGTAGAACCTGAAGTTCTAACAGTAAAACTCAAACCCGAAGCTTTGAGTATAAAATATAAATTAGTTAAAAGTGAACTTGAAGCTTCACTTTTAGTCACCTAGAGCCTGAAGTTTCGAGCATCAAATTTATTTGAACCCGAAGTTCAAATTACGAAATTTTAGAACTTGCAGTTCATAGAAAAAAAAATATTCGAACCTGAAGCTTCGATTACACATACAATTCATTCATAGTTTATTTGACTTTATGTCAACTCGAACTAGAAGTTTCGAGTAAATTTTCATATGTCGATTGATACATTCTTCTTTATGCCTGCTTAAAGAATTCCACCTTAGAACCTGAAGTTCTAATTGTGCAGACTCGAGCCTTAAGTTTCGAGTGGATATATGGACAATTTATCGAAGAGTTTTAATCTCGGTCAACCTCAAACCCGAAGTTTTGAGGGAATTATATTGACAACAATTTAAAAGTAAGCAGATATTTAACTGTTGGTTTATGACGAATGAGTATGAGTATACCCCAAATTTGTGATCGTGGATTTTGTAATTAAAAGAGATCAGAACCTGTAGTTCTTTGATCCTTAATTACGTGAGGACTTGAAGTTCCTCAATGATCAAACTAACTAGATGACCATCTAAAGTCCTTCACTCATAAGTTAAGCTCATGAAGTTTGAACTCGACATTTCGAGTATATTATTTTGGCTAGAAGTTCAAAATGCATTTGATGTTAATCTACATCAAACAACAACACAATAATTAAACGTCATGTTTTACCTGTATAACACGGACCAGAAGCTTCGTGTATATCCTATGAGATCCACTGTTCAATTCTTACAAATTTGATTTCTGTCATCTTCAAACTTATGTTTTGAGTGACTTTCAGGCAATGCAATTTTATGCATGGTTATGCTTATGAGGCTAATATAACAATCATCTCAGATCTTACATATCTGATTGATGGCTCCAGAAGAGCACACATTATTGTCCCTTTGCATTCTGTGCCTCCAATATTACTAGAGATGTATAATCTCCCCGTATCATAGATCTCATTGTATAGTAAGAAAGCCGATTGACATGGCTATACCATGAAATGCCACCAGAGGTGGATCATGGCAAGAGAAAAATCAGGAGTCAATGTAAATATTGTCCTAACATCCACATATGTGAGGAAATTGTAAATTGGGTGTGTGTCGCCTATGGTACACTATATGGTGGATGATTATCAAGCCACTTTCGAAAGGGCACTGGTCAAATTAAATTGCATTGACTAGTAAGAACATTGAGATTCATCTCACATGCCTGATGTTTTTTGCTTACAATAAGCAACTTGGAAGCACTATTGTGTTATTCCACATATTTATTGTAACCTCGTGAGTTTTCATTGAAACTAAATGTTTCTAAATCCGATTATCTAGGAACCTGATGTTCCTTAAGAGGCTGTTATAAATTGAAAAATTGAAACCTCAAGTTTCTTGGATCTCCAATTATATGAGGGCCTGAAGTCCCTCCTCTTTATGACTACACAAATATATATGTGACAGTGAACTTGAGGTTCTCCACGTAATAAAGTTACTCTTTTATTATGGATTGTAGTCTTCAACTCGAAATTTTCGAGTATATCATTTTGGCCAGTAGTTCAAAATGAAGTTGGTCCATTCCAATTATCAGTATTTCACAATTAATGTTTACTGAAGCTAAGGTAACAACCATATCAAGAGTTGTAGATCTTGATCTATGGCTCCAAATGAGCTACTATCATGTTACCGAATTTGAAATATTGTTGCATTATTTGCTTATTATATGGTTGGAGAAGACTTTATGCCATCAGATATATACTGTATCGAATTTTCTGCAGTAAATTAAGGCATATGATGTCATGAACCTGAAGTTCCTTGAACCAAATACACTATTTTGGCATGACCGGTTACTTCATCTTTTGTCTACCATGTTGCATGGAATCACTTACAAGTTTGATGATTGCTAATCTTACTCACAAGCAAATTGTTTATTTACATATTTGCGAGTTGTCACTTTAATGAGACAATCCTCCTGCAATGAGGGGGAGAAACATTGTTCCTGAAGAACGATATGAATTAGTGTGAGATATTTATCCACCGTCTCATTTTGACTTTGAGAAATATCAAAACTAGTGAATTGATAAAAGAAAGTGACAAAATTATATGCTAAATGCAAAGGCATCTGCTTGGGTTAAAGTCCTTGAGACCAACCATATTAATACAAACAATGTAGACTCCATTTGATTTGTAGGATGCAAATGTATCCAATTGACATGGTTCTCCTGAAGAGAATGTCATTACACAATATCACAGCTCCTAATATGGCTATACATACAGAGGGTGTAGGTACGCCATTCGGAAATGATGTCTTAGTGATACAATAATAAATCAATATGGTTGATGCTAATGGACAAAACATTTTTGACCTAAAACTTGGTTTGGGTTCGCCACCAGCCAATGAACACCTTCACTCCAAAGAAAGTGATAGATTTTTGAATGCATCTTTTGAGCATGGTCATAATAAGACAGTCTTCCCGCCGTTAGGGGGAGGAAAGACTACTGTTATTTGAATAACGGCGTGAATTTGTGTGGATTGTATCCACCAGGTCTAAAGTTTTAAATTCCCAAAACAGGGAAGATTATACAAGCCCTATAATGCTCTATATGAGATTATAAGTAAAAAGATCCACATTCGCTACATAATTCATCTATGAGAGATGATTGTCCTAGAAGCGACAATGTATGCCCCAAAAGTGGCATGGGTACCCAATATCAATAAGCTTATTATAGCTAATGCATGCATATAAGAATGTGTGGGATCTATGATTGTTGATCATCGATGATAATTTACATTTGGTAGCTACCAAAAATCTTTAAGGGCTGTATGGACGCTATACCACGTTTCACCATAAATGTCGACAAAGTATATTATTGGCCAAATTGGAAAGAGGCAATTCCAATGAAATTCAATATTTGAAACGTGATGAAATACTTGGACCTCTAACCCTACAAGTTACAAAAGGGTATTTATCAAAAGTGAAGATAAATCACTATGACACAATGTCTATTTATAGAGACATAAGATTATGAATATCTTCCCTTATATGAATGACAATTTTCTATAAGTACAGTGTTACATATAGCTGTTATATTGACGAGAGATTTATGGCACTTTGTCATCGTATATTGTGAAGACACATTGCTAAAAGCAAAATCTCAAAAGCAAAGTGTCATAATCAGTGTATTTCTTATCAAATCCTCAAGGGATTCAAATACATGAATGATTCAAATGCAAGTCCATGAAAGGTTGAAAGAACCTGAAGCTCACTCATGGAATCCAAGAGTCTAAAGCTAGCTCATATGTACTCATTTCGTTCTAGTCAACGAGATCTAAATTGCCTTAATGAGTACTATGACGAGACTACTATCAAATTCGAATTATGATTATAATGTTGCAACATATTCTAACTTTCGCAAAGTTATGAATTATTTAGAGCTCTTGAAGAGCTTATATGAGACATATCAATACACAAAGATATTGATGTTGGCTAGGCATGCCATAATGATTTTCAATGTTTTAAGCTATACAAAGTTAAATGTGTCAATTTCTTTATATTGTTTAGCTATTACTCAATGAATGAATTTGAACATATGAGATTGTTTCTAACCTTATTATATGAGGTCAGACTTATTGAAAATCGTCTAGCTTTATTGGTATTGCTTAAACTTTGCAGATATGAAAATTTGTGATGAGCCCCTATATGCAAAGCACACATGGTCTCACTTCAGTGATAGACACATCAAACCACTATACATAGTACATGTAGCTTATCGCATACATAATTAAGGCTTGCAAACAATCAGGGGAAGATTCTCATCAGGGGGAGCATCCAGAAGCATGCTACCTAGGACATATGCGCGTTGTGCTCTTTTTGTCCTTCGACCAGGGTTGTTTTTGTCCCACTGGGTTTTTGTTACCTGGCAAGGTTTTTAACGAGGCAACAATAAGCGCGTCCAATATCATTATTCATTAGTGGACATCTAAGGGGGAGTGTTGTAAATATTATTATTTATATGGCTGTCCACGTAAATACTCATTAGTTATGTACTTTGATGCAAACCCTACCTCTATATAAAGGAGGCTAATGAGACTGAATGAGAACACTTCTACTTCCTCCCTACTATTCTCTCTCCATATTCTCTCTACTTTATAACAATTTGGACTTAAAAATGAATTTTGACTTCTAAGACTAGGGCTGTCACTTGGTCTATTCAAATCGGTTATAAGTCTTACCACCTTCAAAATTAAAGTTTTCAGTTTCAAAATAGAGCTACCAATTACCAACCAAAATATTCGGTAATTAATCATATCTACCAAATTCAGTTTACGTATAACTAACTTTACAACAAGTTTTGGGAAGATACTACACGTGTTCACAAGGTGCCCGATAGCTGTGGAATTATTTTCTGCTACTCCTTTTCATCTAGATTCATCTCTAGTGCCTAACATGCCTTTTAAGGAATGGATGCTCAAAGCTGCTGTAAAACTTAGAGCAGATATCTTTGAAAAACTACTCATGCTTGTCTGGTCATCATGGAGGAACCGCAATGCGGGAGAATAAATCCAAACCTGCAACTGCTCTTCTATGCACTGCCATGGCCTGGCTCGAAGAGTTTCACAAGGCTAGAGCTCCTTCGAATACTCCGAAGCAACTTGTAAAGCAATCTTGGAAGCCCGCTAGAGATAACCATGTAAAGATTAATGTGGATGGAGCATTCTTACCCTCACTACAACATGGACGGATTGGAGGAGTAGTTCGAGGATCTGGGGGTCACTTTCTAGCAGCTTTTGCACATTACATCACCCATGTGTCCTCTGCAAAACATGCTGAGCTAATGGCTATAAGGGAAGGGCTAGACTTGGCGGTACAATTACAGTTGCCACAGGTTATAGTCAAAATGGATTGCCTAGCAGCTGTACAAGATCTTACTCACTCCGGAGCTGGGGAGTTTGCTAGCCTCATTGATGACATATTGGAGGTCCAGAAGCTATTGTCGGACGTGAACATTAATTATGTGCCTAGACAATGTAATAGGGTTGCACACTGCTTGCCTGGTATAGGTTTCGAGTCCCATCTCAAAGAAGCTTGGTACTCACAAGCTCCATCTTGTATTTCTGATCTCCTCATATCCGATTGTACCCATCAGAGCTAAGGCTCTTTGGCAATAAAACTTTCCCCTTCAAAAAAAAAAAAACCTTTACAACAAGTATTTATTTGTAATATAAATTAGAATGAACAATACTAGATTATTTAATTTGATAAGTTGTCGAGAACATTGTATTCATCTACTTATCTGATTGTAGCTCTCTTTATGTACATTTGACATCAAGTTTTAGTCATTTTCAATAAAACTAGTCATTTAAAGATCTTTTATCATGTTACTTAAAATACATATACTATTAATCTAGTATTAGTAATAATGTTAACACTATTAAGAAAATAATTATGTTTACGTTTCTTAATATGCATGTATGTGTTTTGAAAATTAGAGTATATATAGCTAATATTTAGATAATGAGTAGATTCAGTATTTACCAAAAACAAACAAAATGTCGGTTTATCAAATCTAAAATATCAATTAGTATTTGATCGGTTCGACAATTACCAAACTAGATAATAGCCCTATCTAAGACTTACAACTTCTGTTAAAGGCCCATAAATTTTCAATTACTACCATCTATAATAAGACAACACTTGCATTTTCTTTTTGTTGAGGAACAATACTTACCGATGTTTGTTAATGAGGAACACAACTTAAGGCAAACTAAAAGTGGCGAGTAGCAAATTCACCAATCATATATCTTCGACAAAATCATCTTGCTATCTTTGATCATGAAAAGATCAAAAGACCTACCTCAATTATCAAAAGTCCATTTTCTCAAAAGAAAATATATATAAAAAAATACCATGCAGCTCCATTAACTTGTACCGGTTAATAAGAGGGAGGAGATTAACGCAATGCTTTGTACTTATCAAAGAGTGCAGACTTGCTACGTGGTTTCTATTTTAGTCATGTATACGACATTTCATTAACGAACCATGTGATGCAATTTTATAGCCGCGTCAAGGTGGAGCAAGTATTTGGTAAAAATTGATTTTTCGATTTGATTGAAAACATTTATGTTATTTTATAGCTGCGTCAAGTGTAGAGTAAGTATTTGGTAAAAAGTGATTTTTCGCTTTGATTGAAAATATTTATGTTATATATATATACATATATAAATATATATATATATATATATAATTCTAATAATTCACTTGAAAAGGAGAATGATCTTTTCTTTCTATTGATACAAATTTTTCAGCTAGTCTTCGAAAATGTTCCTTCTTTTTTGTTTGGAATTACAATTTACATAAATAAGAATACATTCATTTCGTTCGAAAATCATAAGGAAAGTTCACAGCTGCTTTTGTACATACAGTGCAACATATTAGGTAAGCAAAGCAGGTAGAGCTGCTTGCTATCAGGGAAGTTCTAGATTTAGCCAAATTTGTGAAATTGCAAAACATCACTATAAAAAGTGATTGTCTAGATGCAACACAACAAATCCTTAGCAACGATCATGACCTAGAGATAAGAATGGAGCCTTGTTGGATGACATCGCAGTCTTCAGGCGTGATATTTCAGGTGTGCAGATTCAACATGCACCGCCTACATGTAATTCAATAGCACATAGGTTAGCTGCTATTGCCTTTGAAGCAAATCAGTGAACCTTCAAAATGTATTTCATGATGTAATACAGTATGATTCCAATCATATTGTTTAGTTTTCAATGAATTTCAGGACCTCTTTATTAGAATAAAAATTAGTAAATGACTTAATTTGAAATGATTCATTCTCATTCTTTTCATTATTTGTTTTGGGCTGAAATCATTCTCTTTTTTGAAACTTTATAATGTCACACTCTTCTAAATATGATCCCACCACATCATGCTCAAAAACACTAATCCACATTCATTACACCCATTAAAGGTCGAATTAGTAATTTCATCATTGTATCATTTTCCCAAGTAACTGTCACGCTCCAACGTGCGACAATCTTTGAAAAGTCACATCACACGTGTCACTAAATCCCTGTCACCACCTCGGAAAGATTAAAGAATTCGAATAATAATTGAAAGCATATTCAAATTTTACCCACTCGGCAACGGTCGGATTCTCCGTCACACTCCCAATCACAGCCGTCGGATCCCCAAACCTGCTCGCCCTTTAACGCTTGCTGCCTTAACCAGGAGCACAATTTCTCTCTCCACATCGCAAATGGTACAAGATCCTTTCTTTATTTTTTGGTTTAAAAACAATCTGAGAAACAGCTAGAGATAAGAGTCAGAGATTTTGTCATATTCATTCCCTTCCAATTTTAGAGAGAGAAGAAGAAGAAGAAATTTGAATGTGATTTTTTTGAATTCATGCGTTTTTTTTACCACAGTGGGTCTACTAGTGTCAATAAAAAGCTCAAGGCTTTGGCTTCCAACTGAGCTTCTTGTTCTTCTTCTATTTTTCACTCTCTGTTTTTAGATTCTTCACTAGGAAACAGAATTGATTTCAAGGTACTTTCTGAAACTGAGGAACTGGTATTACTTGAAAGTGAGTGAGAGAGATATTAAGATCCCCCAGCTGATCTTTGATTGCTGATTTTGGCAGCATCGGTGAGCTGGGTTGAGATCACGAAGAGAGAGGAAAAGGGTGTTAGTTTTTAAGTGAAATTGAGGGGTTTGAAGGTCAATTTGATCTGGGTTGCTGACGCTTAAATACAAAGAAGATTGAAGCTCAAGCTATAGTGGGTCTTTTCCCTGAAGAAAAAGAGGACACGTCTCTGTTTTCTGAGTCTTAAAGGTTGGTCATCAACTTGTTTTTTAACCCCTTCGTTTCAGAATCTGAAAAAGTTTTGATCTTTTTTCCTTTTTGTATGTGTTACATATTAGCTTGAGATTTACCCAGTTTGTTCTAGTTCTGGGTTTTCATGGGTTTCCTTTTGTGCTTGGAGGAACAGGAGGACTGTGTTTGAGAGAAGAAGGCATTGTACTATTGTGGCTGTCAATGGTGGAACCGTTTGAATTTTAAGCAAAGTCAAAAATCAATTGAAGGTACAATTTTGTATTATGCATAATTCTCTGTTTGAATTTTCATAGACTGTGTTGTGGGGTTTGGTCCATCTTGCTGAATTTGAATACACTCTACTTGTCCAACTTGGGATAGAGACTTGTACCTTCTCTTCAAAGTAAAGTCTTTTTCTCTCTCTAACCACCTAGCTTCATTTAAGAGAAAGTTATAGCAACATAGACTAAGACTCCCACTCTCCCAATCTCTTTCCATTAAATTTTGATCCTGACATCTTGATCAAGATGAGGTTATAGCCAAATCCAGGAGTCAATTTTGATCCCAAGGTCACCAGGGTAGTATTTGAAAGAGTAAAGTTTATTGCTTTAAGTTTCATTAACCAATTCTCACTTGGTGCAAGGCCAATTTCGTTTATATGATGTTGATTTTAGAGAAGAAACATGCACCGACGGCTTGTTAATTGGGCGGCGCTGCTTACCCTTAAAATGCAAACTTCTTTTACTTCTTAGCTTAGACTATTTGCTGTGGTACCGTGCGGATGTGGGATCAACAATTTTGTTTTATAAAGTTCAATCATTTCAAAAGTTTGTTTATTAAAATTTAACTTTGCTTTGGCATTTAATGATGATCACTTGCCAACAGTAATATGGACTCATGGAGTCATGGGGTGTCTTTTAGGTATTTTCCATATGGTTGGTCGGATATTGTTTTCAGGAAAACGAGCTTGCTGTGATCATGCAAGATTCTCGAAGCTCTTGATGTTGGCCTATTTGTTTTATTGCATCTGAGCTTATTTAATTGCAGCTTTAAGTAATAATTTTATATGTTTATGATTGCAACTGCTCCACTGCCTTTCAAATCTTATATCATCCATCTTTTCTTTGCATTTCCTCATCTGCTTTATTCTTAGAAAGCTTGGTTTTCTTCGAATTTCAGTTGGTCCAGCTCTGGTATCCAGTTTGATTAATACCCGGACTAAAATCATGGTCGAAGAAAGTGGCAGCAAGGTTTTGTCCGATACCCAGTCAGCCGATGAATGGTTATCACAAGCAAGGGAGCTTGTTCCATTGGCACTGAATAAGGCAAGAGAGGTTAAGGGGTTTCCAGGTAGATGGAAGATGATCATTTCAAAGTTGGAGCAGATCCCATCACGATTATCAGACTTGTCTAGCCATCCCTGCTTCTCCAAGAATGCTCTTTGTAAGGAGCAATTGCAGTCAGTATCTAAGACATTGAAAGAAGCTATTGAATTGGCAGAGGTTTGTGTGGGGGAGAAGTATGAAGGAAAACTTCGTATGCAGAGTGATCTTGATTCATTGTCTGGTAAATTGGACTTGAATTTGCGAGATTGTGGCCTTTTGATCAAGACTGGGGTGCTTGGTGAGGCTACCCTGCCTTTGTCTATGGCTAGTTCTTCAACTGAACCTGAGGTTGCTCTACATGGTAATATAAGGGAATTGCTTGCTCGGCTTCAGATCGGGCACTTGGAAGCAAAGCACAAAGCTCTTGACAGTCTTGTTGAGCTCATGAAAGAGGATGAAAAGAATGTGTTGTCGGTTTTGGGGCGTAGCAATATTGCTGCTTTGGTCCAACTGCTCACTGCAACATCTCCTCGTATCCGGGAGAAGACTGTAACTGTTATTTGCTCGCTTGCAGAATCGGGGAGTTGTGAGAATTGGCTTGTTTCTGAAGGTGTCTTGCCACCTCTAATAAGGCTAGTTGAATCTGGGAGTGCTATTGGAAAAGAAAAGGCTACAATTTCGCTTCAGAGATTGTCAATGTCAGCTGAAGCAGCTAGAGCAATTGTTGGGCACGGTGGGGTTAGACCGTTGATTGAGATTTGTCAGACTGGTGATTCAGTTTCTCAAGCTGCTTCTGCTAGCACTTTGAAGAACATATCAGCTGTCCCCGAGGTTCGACAAACTCTTGCTGAGGAAGGAATTGTAAAGGTTATGATCAATCTTCTTGATTGTGGAATGTTATTGGGGTCCAAAGAATATGCAGCCGAGTGTTTGCAGAATCTCACTGCAAGCAATGACAATCTAAGACGGTCTGTAATATCAGAAGGTGGAATTCGGAGCCTACTGGCTTATCTAGCCGGTCCATTGCCACAAGAGTCTGCAGTCGCAGCATTGAGGAACCTGGTTGGCTCAGTTTCTATGGAAGTTTTGGTTTCTCTTGGTCTGCTCCCTTGCTTGGTTCACGTGCTTAAATCCGGTTCACTAGGTGCACAACAAGCAGCTGCATCGGCAATATGCCGAGTTTGCAGCTCAACCGAGATGAAGAAATTGATCGGTGAGGCGGGCTACATTCCTCTTCTTATCAAGATGCTCGAGGCAAAATCAAACAGTGCCAGAGAGGTTGCTGCACAGGCGATATCGAGTTTGATGAGCCTGCCACACAATTGTAGAGAAGTGAAAAGGGACAACAAAAGTGTACCAAATTTGGTCCAATTGCTCGATCCTAGTCCACAAAACACAGCCAAAAAGTATGCAGTTTGTGCCCTCGGCTTAATTTGTTCGAGTAAGAAGTGTAAGAAGCTGATGATATCCTATGGAGCAATTGGGTACCTCAAGAAGCTTACTGAGATGGACATACCAGGAGCCAAGAAGCTACTTGAGAGGTTGGAAAGAGGAAAATTGAGAAGTTTCTTCACAAGAAAATAGAGGAAGAAATGTTAAGCGACTGTTGTAAGCTTATTTTATGTGTATGTAGTAGTTGTTTCATTGTCTATATGAAGCAAAGTAGGTTATGGTATGAACTGGCATGCGAAGGCCTGGGAATCTATGTTGTCTGTGTTCTATTGTTTATTTATAAAAATTATAATTGTAAGTCCATTATCTACTTCCTTGTCTAATGGCGTGCATGTTTATTCCATTTGTTCTTTCAAACTGTTGGATCACTGATCTTTAAAATATTGCTTGCCTTGACATGTAAATTAAGACTTGTTTTCAACAGGGGCTACTAATTTGAAAATGTTTCTGGTACAATTTCTGGGAAGCCATGACAGCATTAGTCACTTGTGCCTTTGCATAAGGATGCAGTGATGCACCAAGTTTGTTGGTGGAATGTTTCAACATTCTTTTATCATAAATACATCATCATTAGGAATTTGTTATTTTGTAAAAGGCGAGATGTAATGTTATCAAATTGTCAATTTAGACCCTCGATATGATGAATTCTTCCATAAGGTGCGTCCAATCCAACAATGTAGTATGTTAAATACATCATTCGATGGACAGGGCATTCTCCTATATATAATAAAGAGCACTAAGAGCAGGTTTGTACAAGTTTCTTCTTTTATCAATCTAATTTCTCAAAATCGCTAGATAGTAGGCAGGCGATGGAAATGGATCTAGCGTCTAATTGCTTAGACGGGTGCGTGGACGTATATTTATTTTATTTTAATTTTATTATAAAACACTTATTTTAAATAAGTGTTTAATTAAAATGGAAAACTAGTTGAGACGGCTAGCTGTCGCCTAGAGGAATTTTTAGAACACTAATCGTCACACATTTGTACTTCAATGTTTAGTCGTTTACGCGTCCTCTCACCTGCAAGCTGGAAGTTTTGATAAGCTGTCACTCTGTTGATTTATGTTGCACCGTTTGTGTTGAAGTTTTTCTTGGTCATTCCATCTCTACCCGTCCTTGAAATTAATTCTAATTGACCCAACCACTCCACTTTAATTCAATTTCATTACAACTCCATCTTGGTCACTCACTGACTGGTTCATGTGCTAAAACTGCTTTGTAATTTCAACTGCTATGAATGGCTTATATGAGAGTATTGCAAATTTATAAATGCTCAAACTACCTTACAAGATTTCAGTACAAGTGATCTCCCAACTCTGAAGACAGTTAACAAGTGAGAACTTGTGCATTTACTAATTAGTTGAGTTTCACACGATCATTAAAATTAGTAGTTCTCGAACTAAATCATGCCATAAAATATATTGTCATCACTTGTCTTTAAATTTGAATAAAATCTTTATTTAAGCACTTATTTTACAATACTGTTAAAGTGATAATGAAAAAGAAATAATTTCTTAGACCATTTTTGACATAAGGATACTTCGACGCTTTTTTTAGTCATGTAAAACGTATTAACACATTTCCTCTGTAGCCTCTTCTATTTATGCGCAGATAATTCTTAACCATTCATGCACTATACTGTGAGTTTCACATGCGTCTAGAGTTAAAAATCACTCACTCACTCGTGTGTTCAACTATCCTAAGCACCGGTTCGTTTGGTGTTAAGGTCAAACCTTATGTCGCGTCGGGCAAAGAAATCCGATTATGGTAACTAGGAATGGTTACTGCCAAAGAATCCTATTTGGTAAAACTTGAAAAGATAATTTTAGAATAAGAATGTATTTGAGAGAATGATGAGATAATTTTATTCTTCTCACAAGGAGGTATTTATATACTAAGGTTACATATACTAACTAGGTAAGTGCTAATTACAATTAAAGGGATAATTACATTCCTAATTGCATACAATAAGTACATTCCTAATAGAATAAGAATATTCTAAATAGGATACATTGACTCATGCTAACAGATAAACTCTACAATTTTGTCTCTAGTTTTCTTGTTGCTGCACTTCAAGATCTCAATAACAAACAATGACATCATGGAAGATATCGTTTGTTGCATACAGCAATTGGAGAATTACCACCATTATTGTGTGTTCTAACTCCAAACATGCAAGATGAAGCAGCTTTATCATGTCATTTGGGAAAATAGTTTATACAAGGGTTCTGAACTCATAATTTCGGGGGGACATGGAAATTCATGGATAGAATAAGTTCCAAACAAAAATTAAAATTTATGTTATTAGAAATTATTGATTCAATGAATCACATTTAAATCACATGATGTGACAGTTAATGTCCAAACTCAACACTGATTTATATCATTTGGTTTTTGTAGCATTATATAAAGTTTAAGTGTATAATTATCACATCAAATCATGTAGTCTAAATATAGGGTTGTCAATTCTGACACGACCTGATAACATGACTCGAAATCCGCACGAAATAAAGCGGGTTAAACCCGCACGATTAAAAAGCGGGTCAGTCGTGGGTCAACCCGTCATGACCCATTTAATAAATGGGTCGGTCACGGGTCAACCCGCCAACACGAAGTGAACCTGTATAACCCGATTATACTATACTTCTTCTTGAAATTTTGGACGATTGGAGTATTTGATCATAGAATTAAACAATTTGAAATATTTTGCTTTATAATTATTGGATTTAATTATTTATAAATATATATAATTATTCATATTCTTCATCTTGTAGAGTTTTTAGTGAATTTAATCAATTTATACATTTCTTTTAGTTAAATGGGTCGCATTGTTAACCCTTAAATGAGTCATTTTGTCTAACATGACATGACCTATTTGTTAAATGGGTTAAGCGGGTTGGAAACGGGTAACCCGTTTAATAAATAAATTGGGTTTGAGTTTAAATTTTTGACACGATTATTAAATAGGTTGAGTTTGGGTTTGTATCTTGCGACAAGACAAATACCTTGACCAGACACTAACCCAACCCGACACGACCCATTGACAGCCCTACTAAATGTTACACCAAAACATAAAAACTCTATATGTTTCGATGAGTTTTATATTAAAAAAAAAAGAGTATAGTTTTAACTTTTTATGTTGAGAAGGAGACTAGACCAGTGACTTATTTGTTAAATGGGTTAAGCGGATTGGCGGATTGGCGGGTTGGAAACGGGTAACCCGTTTAATAAATAAGTTGGGTTTGAGTTTAAATTTTTGACACGATTATTAAATAGGTTGAGTTTGAGTTTGTATCTTGTAACAAGACAAATACCTTGACCCGACACGACCCATTGACAGCCCTACTAAATGTTACACCAAAACATAAAAACTCTATAAGTTTCGATGAGTTTTATATTAAAAAAAGGGTTATTATCACAAATGGTACCTGAATTTATCTTCTATTTTATCGATGGTACCTGAACTTCAATTTTGATCACAACCAATACCTGAACTTTTCGATTTCATTTTAAATGGTACCTAAGGCCACCTTCGATCACTATTCCGACCAAAAAAGCCAAATCTAAAAAAACAAAAAAACAAGTTCAAGGCAAGTCTATTACCAAAAAATCATCACTATATGTGATCGCAACCCTCAAAATCATCAAAAATCATCACTATGATCGCCTCCCATGCCATTTTTAGTCGGAATAGTGATCGGAGGTGGCTCTAGGTACCATTTAAAATGAAATCGAAAAATTCGGGTACTGGTTGTGATCAAAATTGAAGTTCAAGTATCATCAATAAGATTGCGGTATAGTTCAGGTACCATTTGTGATAATAATCCTAAAAAAAATGAGTATAGTTTTTAACTTTTTATGTTGAGAAGGAGAGTAGACCAGTGACTTGGAAGAACAACAAGGAATAATAGATCATGAATCAATTTTTCTGTATGTCAATGTAAAATTAGAGAGAGAAACAAAATACAAGTCAATTAAAATAGAAACTAACAATACAAAGAAAGAAAATAAAATTGTTTTCTTCTCGGATCAAAGAAAATAAAAAATGGTTGGCTCTTTGGTTATAGAATTTTATATTGACATATGAATCAATTTTCCTATATGTCAATATAAAATTAGAGAGAGAGAAAAAAAAAAAAACACAAGTCGATAAAAATAGAAACTAACAATACAAAAAAAGAAAATAAAATTGTTGTCTTTCTTTTCCGATCAAAGAAAATAAAAAATAAAAATGGTTGGCTCTTTGGTTATAGGAATAATGAGAAGGTTGGTTGTTTGTTTGTACTGCAGAAAAAGAAGGACCAAACACGCCATTATCAATTTATCGAAGAGAGAAGGATAAACCAAAGACAGAGCTGACGTTCTAAACAAACCAGAACAAAGCTAAAGCAGCCATCCTCTTGTCAGATTTTGCAATTTCGAGGCTCTTTCCTTGGCACTCTTTTCGGTACTCTTTTCCCCTCCCCTATCTCCCTTTCTCTCTCTATATTTCACAAATTTTATGTCTTTGATTGTTGACCTGTACTTTACAAACCCAGAAAGACCTTAACTTTAGGTAACAGAGTCTTTGATTCAATCTCAAGCTTAAAGATTGTGTCTTTCTTTCTGTGTTTGATGATTTGGGCGGTGGGTTTAGATTTGTTTGCTCAAACTTTGATTTGGGTTTCCGGGTATTTCTTAGTTTGGATTGTTTCTTTGGGATTCTCATGTTCATATTGATTGGTTATGAAAGGTTTTACCTTTGGTTTTACTATGGAAGTGAAGAAGTGCTAGACAAAATTGAGAAATGATTACATATTTGCTTGATTGCTGTTATATAGTTGATAGGTTAGTTAATTGTAGATATTTGGATTTAATTGCCGATTTATGCTCAAGTTTTATGTCTGGTTGCTCGGAAAGTAGAGGAAAATGATTACATGATTGCTGTCATAGTTGCTGTGTTGGTTAAAATTTTGAAATCTTTGGAAAAGGACAGTCATGCCAATTAGTTGTTCCATACTCAGTTGACTACACCCTTTTGTTCTCGGAGTATTTTCTCGTGATTTTTGAATTTCGGCTTCATAATTTCGTGTCTGTTTGCATATCTCAGCTCTGAAGTTGGGCTAAAAGGTGTGTGCAGAATATAGAACTTCTAATTCCAGATTGCAAACGAAAATAGTTCATACTGTCTTTGATCGTTATGGCCTATTGCTTTCTTTGTGATGGAAATTGTTTGCTGCTGTTTGATTAACGATTTGGACTACAAGATTTGAGCTTTACTTTGCAGTCTGTGCTCTTTTGACTTTTGAGATAGTGAGGATGAAGACTACCTTTCCTAGAGTAATGTTGATCAGATGAAATCAGGGATAATATGATTTTGAAGCATATTGAACATTATTTGGTTTATGGCTTAGTGAATAACTTGTTAGAATTGTAGATACTTGTTTTTTGGAAGGTCACAATTACAACCTTATAAGAGAGGCTTAAAGAAACTTCCTTTTTGAATGATGGATTTGTATATCTTTTATGTATCATATATGTATTTTCATGCCTTGAGAAGCTTCCCCAACATGCTTAGTACTAACAGTTTGTCTTAACTTCATTCAGCAGGTTCAGGATAAGAGATGAGTACATTGGATGCAACTAGAGCCGAACTTGCTCTTGCAGTTCTTTATCTGAACAAGGCTGAGGCCAGGGACAAGATATGCAGGGCGATACAATATGGTTCTAAATTCTTGAGTAATGGACAACCCGGGACAGCCCAAAATGTTGACAAAACGACTAGCTTGGCACGAAAAGTTTTCCGTCTTTTCAAGGTTAGAAATAGAATATAATATCATATATTGACTGTTGACATTAAACTATAGGCCAAAATACTATTTCCTGCTTTATATGATGCTCTTTTCACAATCTTCTGGAAGAACCAGAGTGAATAAGGATAAGGCTTAAATGAATCGCCTTCTTGAAGCTATTTCTAATCCTCCTTCACACTTTATAAGGAAGCAAGTGGACCTTTAGTTCTCCAATCAGAATATCACATTGAAGTTGAATTTCAGTGATTTTCATTCTTGAACATTTTATCAATTGTCTGCTTGGTTCCAGTTTGTGAATGATCTTCATGGTCTGATTAGTCCAACTGCTCCTGGAACTCCTCTTCCACTTGTTCTGCTTGGAAAGGTATGATTTACTTCTTACCGGAATGTGAGTGTTTTTTTTTGGTCATATTTTAATGAATTTTAAGTTTCAACCTGATGTTTGTACAGTCCAAAAATGCATTGCTGTCAACTTTTCTGTTTCTTGACCAAATTGTCTGGCTTGGCAGAACAGGCATCTATAAGGTATATATTTACCATGTACTTCCATTTTAATTCCATTGTTATGTTTTGGATTCTGTGGAAGTAGTGTGGTAAAAGTTTGAAACTTATGTTTGTAATAGAACAAAGAACGTGCTGAGCTAATTGGCCGTATATCTCTTTACTGTTGGATGAGTTCCTCAGTTTGCACCACTTTAGTTGAGGTTTGTTCTTCCCTCTTTATGCCCCTTGTTTTTTTATGTGTATTATTTATATTTAGAGATACACATAGCATGAACAATTTGTTCCTGTTACCTCCTAAATCAGGTTGGGGAGCTAGGAAGGCTTTCTGGACAAATTAAGAAGTTGGAGAAGGATCTGAAGACAAGCGACAAGTATCAAGTATGTTGAAGTTGAACCCATACCTTGTTCAATGTATTGACACGTGATAATTTCATTGGCTCAAATTACTGCGATCTTTACATTTTTTTGTTTTTTTATTTTTATTAATTTTTTTGCATCTGTGGCTGCTTGCAGAATGAGGCGTACCGTGCTAAACTCAAAAAATCGAATGAAAGGTCACTAGCCCTGGTTAAAGCAGCCTTGGATACAGTGGTCGCAATTGGGTTGCTTCAGTTGGCACCTAAGAAAATCACTCCTCGTGTTACTGGAGCCTTGGGATTTACTACTTCTCTGATCTCTTGTTATCAGGTTTCTGTGCCACCGTTTTCTATGAACATCTATCTTTATGAATGCTTAGCAGATTTACATAAATTTTGCTTTTTTTGGGGCTATGTAAGCTCGGGTTGATCTACCACCTGCTGCATAGTTTGTCTGCTGACGTTCTCCCCTGTTTCCGTGATGCAGTTGCTTCCAGCTCCAGTGAAGGCTAAAACATCCTAAAGAGCAGGTCAAAGAGCTTCAGTGTCCTAATAATTGTTTATCTGTGATATGAATATTTTTTAGTGCAAAAGTTTGGACAATATGCAAACTAGGAGGGTGAACTTACAACTTCACTTGTATTTTGTCGCCGTCCATGTAATGCTCTCTTCAATAGAAATAATGTTTTTCCGTTTTCATAGATGATAAAGCAATCATTTGTTGGGCAATGTTTCGCTAAAGAAACCATCTTATCCCAATTCACAAATACATTTCAAACAAATATTTGATGTGATCAAGTGGTTCTGATTAAGAGTAGCAAGAGCAAGGTTAGCAATTTTGGTTTCAATGAAAATTTTGGTACTTCAGACAGACTCACAATCATTTCGATGGAAACTTCGGATCTCAATAATTATTAGTACGCAGCAGCTGATGTTGATATATTTTTCAGACCAAAAAAAAAATGTTGATATATTTTAGCCCTATTATCAGTAGGTTTATATTTACAAAAATTTCCAAAGAAATTTCAATAGTTTTGAAGAAATTTAAACGAAAAGTTTCATCTGGAAAGACTTGTTGTGTCAACTAGCATACGTCTAGAACCAGCACCTTAGAGTAATGATCTCAAACCGAGCCGGTGGGAAACTGTTGTAGTGATACAATTTAGACATCAAAATAGTTACATGGCACCCGGATGGACCTATGCATTTTCACATCAAAATACATAACTTTCCCCCTTTTAGCAAATATCTGGCAGAACATACATTCATATAATAATCCCAGGAGAACTATGCATTTCGACATCAAAATACAGACATCAAAATACAGAACTTCACACGTATATGCAAAGATCTGGCAGAACACACATTCAAAAGAGTGGATTACAAAAAAGAATTTAAGAAGGGAATTGAGGATGACATTTTAGGTGTCGGACACCACCCAAAACCCAGAGCACATCAAACAGATTCTTAAATATTAGGATACTAATATATAGCAACTAATACTTGTATAATACCTTAGGTAGATAGCTACACCAACAGTTTATGACACTCACTCTCACTGTGAGTCTATAGCACTCGAGAAAAGTAGCCACATATGGGGCTGCTATCCAATTGATTTATAGAAAAATGAAAAGCATATAAATAATTTAGACAGCAAACTCCTCGTCTGTCTCATAATCGGCATCAGCTCATTCATAATATTCCTCAAAATCTACATCTGCACGCAGCACATTCACAATGGGCAGCATTTCTCTACCGTGTCTCTCCAAATCACCAGTGGAGATAGCATCGGACTCATTCTCAGGTAAGCTTGGTTGGTTGAACTTAGTTTGTCTCTTCAACACAAACAGCCCAGATGGTACATTGGTTTCAACACTAAATGCAGGTCCTAGTGACTTCCCCTTGACTTGAACGTGAGACACGCTGAGGAAGCAAAAAACCACCCAAAAGTTAGTATATACATGTAAAAAGAAAAAGTTATTCAGTAGTAATAATGGTTATAACTAAGATTGCAACTTCCAGAAAAAAAAAATAACTGACAATTGTTGCCATCCCAGAGTGCAGTCCAGATAAAATATCTAAAATTAACAGGAGGACAAAGGGGAGACTTTTTCCCCACAACATGCAAGGCATTCTGTATAATCAAAGCATGTGAAGAAAAAGTCTGGTCATTAAAAAGCATGGTTCAGTAATATGGGAGACTAAGTCTGTATAATCAAAGCATAATAAAAAGTCTGTATAATCAAAGCATCCTGCCATTTAATAATCAAACCATCCTCCATATTACTGAACCACCAAGTACAATCGTCAGCTTTGATTTGTTGGCTATGGATTATAAACACTGTTGTATTATTAAGACTGTATATTACTCTCAGTTATTCATGTTCTTCCTTTTAAGTAGATTCATAATTGTTACAACACTTGAGAGAAATGAAGCTGCAGAACAAACCATATATAGAACAGGTCATCCATTTCTTGTCTCTGAACCCTCCCCACTAACTCAATCTGCAAGAATCCACCTATGCAAAGAACTGGTTCTGGAAGCTTGAATGTCTGCAAGCAGTTTTTCTGTTTGTAAGGGAAAAAAGCCAACAATTAGTTAACTGAATTGGAAGATCAAAACAGGTACAGCAATATACCAATTTCTTCAAAAAATTTGTCAAAGGATCCATGAAAGACTTAGCAAGCAAAAAGTCAATCAGGTAGTTGATCATAAACTTCTGATCCAACAATGTTTCTAGTTTAATGAAGTACAAAAGTGGACAAGAGCTCCCGGACTAATTGTGTAAAAGTCCTAATCGAAAGCTCACAAGCAGTGTTTCTAGCTTCAGAGCTGTGTAAAAGTCTACCAGAATACAAGTCATAATCTAGCTCCCAAACAGAGATTCTAGTATGAAAATTGCAGAAAAGTTTACAAGAACCATAATCTTCAAACTTGTTTATTTTTAAACCACATTACCCCAAAAACGGAGGTATTCAGTATACAAAGAAACAACATGGGCTCTCTCTAGGAGATGAGAAGATTTCACAACAAATAAATTCAAGATGAAAGTACAGAAAGTAGGAGACAAGTTTAAATCAGGTCACATACCTGAGCCATTGGGAACACTTGCGAAGTGTGAGTCCACTCAAACTTGTCGTCATGGCATGATTCCTCCATGGGGTCACTCTCTACAATAGGGAATTTGGCATGCCCCATACGAAATCGAACACCACGGGCAGAATATATGGGTGACCCATGCTGGAAGTAAGCTGCAAGTAGAAAAAGAGATATATACAGAGAAGATCAGACAAATTTATAACTTCAAAACAAATTGGCAGAGTCCACAATTTAAAAAACTCAAATACTTGCCTTTGAAAGGATGTATGTTGATTTCAGTAATTATAACAAAATCAGACTTCAACTTGTATGTCAGCATCTCAGGCACTGCAGGGTTCTTTTGGCCTTTACTTGACCAGTATGAAGCTCTCCGCGCAACACTAAACACTAGAGTATGTTGAATGCTTTCCTCTGGATAATTGTCAGTGCTGGAAGCACTGATTGCCTTTGAAATGCAATCCCCCTCAGGGAAAGATGTACAAGCATGAGCTAAGAAGGCATAGACTCTATGCTCCCTTTCCAACGTGTCCCATTCCTTTGAATTGCTAGATCCAACTTCTGCGTAATCTTTGGCATCAGAGTTGTTTGACTCGATCACATGACCAACTCTGGATAACTGAGGAAACATTCTCAAGCAAAGCTTCTTACACAGACCATTTTCTACCACTGCAGGACATTTAAATTACAAACTTGTAAATTTTGTCGAAGAAATAAGTTGTCAGCAGCACATCTTGACTAAGAAAATCAGATAAGAAATTCAGTGCAATTAAAAGGGTAGACTTTACAAAATAATTTCTGACTTTTCATATATAGTTTGATATTTAAATACATTGTGTTCCTATATATGGACAGAATAAACCGTCAGATACTTCCCCTAATATTTTTATCTTCTCTGTACACCAACACAGCCTCACAACCAGAACCCAGCACACCACTGTTTGTTAGATAGACTTGAGCCATCTGATTTATCCTATAGCTTCTGCTGCCTTGATTTTCTTTGATCATGCCCCAAATCCAGATTTTTCTCATTACTAAAATCCAGAAAAATTCACTCAACCCAGAAGCCATAAATTCCAGAACTCTCTGTTGGGATGAAAGAGAAATATGGGAAACATAACAGAGGAAAAGAAGGACATTAAGGAAGTCCAGTTGCTTTGGTGGAAAAACTAAAAAGGTTTATCTGCCTCAACTTCTTCCACTAATCTAGGAACTTATTAGGGGAGTGAAGATTGGCCTTGATAGGCAAGTGTTCTGGCCTATGGTTTAGAAGGGAAAAAAAGTGGCAAGAGCTTTTGAAGCACAAAGCATGGTTTCTTGTCTGCGGAAAAAAAAAAAAACAAAGAAGAAAAGAGAACAGTAGGGAAAAAAAAAAAAACAAGAAGAAAGAATGTTAAAAAATTGTTGATTAGATGATCAGTTTATGTCGACTGCCGCAGGATAATCAAAACAATTGTCAATCACCACTAAAAAGTCAAGACATAGGCAACCATATTGCCGCTGCATGGTTTGTTGACTGTAGGAATCAAATTTCTATTTGGCACTTTTTTCAACCTAATGACGATCTTTAAAGTGATCCTTGTCAAGCTGGACGTTCTAAGCTCCAGCTTTGGGGAAGAACATTGCAACAAATTTATGGCAATTAAGAAGGTAGACTATCGAAATACCTCGTATGCCTATTTAAATCCTCCAAGATGGAGAGCATAAAATCAGATAAGTGAGATGCTTCCTCTCATAATTTGTCAAGTCTCATTCCACAATATGGGGGATACTTAGTTTCCATCATTCAAAACTGAGTAAGCTTTTTCAGATGTCCTCAATCTAATGAATGAATTCCACGGACAACCATAAGAAAACGTATAAATTAGACAGTATAAGCCTTGAAATCATATAAACAAGCACCCATCTACCAGCTACAGACAACTTAGCAGACGCACTACTATACATAATAAATAAAACCATCAACTTAAAATCTATGATAGACTTAATACATGAGCTACATACAATCTATATAACGCACACAACCATAGACGGAATTTAACATTGCAGAACTATAACATATATTAAGGTAATGAAACCACTATATGTTAAAACTGTTTTAGCTTACCAATTTGACGCCAAGTGCATGAGACAGTACTAATTTGAACAAGATCCTTTGGATTGTCCAAACAAGTTAGGACCTTCACCGACATGTCAGGTTCAAGCCCGTTCAACCAATCCATACATGGAGCCGTATGAATGAACTCGACCATAAAATAAACAAAACCCGGATGCCTTTCTCAGCCTCTTAAGACCTGAATCCACATTGTAACAAACCATTCAGCCCAGTTCACAATGATCATTGAAAAAAAATTAAAAACTAAACCAATTTTACATAATGCAAAACCTCCCATCCCAAAACCACTAAAGCCTGTTAAAGATTACCAATTTGATAAAAACAAAATCAAATTGATCACATTCCCGACATGCATGGCATCAAAACCCACATCAATTACTCTTCTCCAGGTCGATGATGAGCATCATGATTATCTAAAATTAAAACCACAATTGAATTTCGAGATTATCTATAGCCTAACGAAACGTTTCGAATCGAAAGAATTCTGCATCAAAATTGGAAATTTATGAATCCAAACAAAACAACACGAATACGAATCGTATCAAAAAATTGGAGAGAACCATCTAGAAGAGAAAAGGGGAAAACTTTAAACGCAGAGAAGATTGGGATTGGAAGAAAGCATCAAACTTTACCTTTTTGGAGGGAGAAGAAGAAAAAAAGGGTAGGTGTGTGTGAAAGAGGCAAACCCTAGAGAGAGAATAAAGAATGGAGAGAGAGATAGAGAGAGGATTGGGGGGAGAAGGTTTGTTAGTGACAAGCGAAACAGATAAATGGCGGTTGGCGTGTATCATCAAGGTTAGTGCCCACTGGAGTAACAACTGAGACGTGCCTGATTTGGTAATTTCATATTTTTCTAATTTATGATCTATTTTTGCATGAAGATCTTTTGTTCATTTTTTTATTCAAAAGGTGAAAAAAATTTTGGGCGCTTATTACAGGTGAATTCCGCTGGCGATGGCAATGCTTTTGTCCTTATTTAGGCCACTGGAGATCGTGAAAACTGATTGGTCAAACGAAAGTTATGTGCGTTGCTGACTTGTCTCTAATCAATTTTTTACTAACAGAAAGAACCCAAAAAGTAAAAGTCTTAGAATTCAATTCGAATCTACGAAAGAATTCAAGTTCAGATTTTCTAGTCCGGTTTTCCAGATTTTCAAGTCTACTTAGATTTCTAGTCCAGATTTTTTCCATTGTAAAAATTAACAAAATTCATTTTTTATGGAGAAGATTGAAGAATAAGAACTTGTATATGTCTTCACAATCAAAGGAAAAAAAAACTGTCAGTGAGCAGTGACCTGTTGGTAAGTTATAGTTCCAACAATGTAAAGACCATGAGTTTGATTCTCACCGACAAGGATGGGGTGGGCTCAAGGTTAAAAAAAAAAGAGGGAGCTTCTATGTCAATAAAACTCAGCACCTGAAAAGTGGTCAAGTTATAGATGATATTGTTACATGTTGTCTCAATTAGTAGTGAAACCCTGTTTGTTGTTATTTAACATGGTATCGAAAATGGGTCATTCTTTACAATCACATGGGGTTACTCTGTGTGTGTGAAAGGGCCAAAACCCTAAGAGAGAGAAAAAGAATGGAAAGAGAGATGGGGAGAGAGGTTTAAGAGCACCAGCAATGGAGACAGAGGTTTAAGAGCACCAGCAATGGAGACTCAAAATTGGGTCCAAATTCAAAATTTGAGTCCAAGGGCATAGGAATAGAGCTGCAGTGGGTTGGAAAAAAATGGATCCAAATATGCTGGAGACCCAATTGTTAGCTCAAATATGGTCCAAGGTAGGACCCAAAAAAATTTGGACTCAAAATTGGTGGGACCCACCACATGGTGTTATTGGCGCATGCAAGTGGGATTGAGAATTTAGGGCTGTTAATGGGTCGTGTGGGGTCAAGATATTTGTCGTGTCGTAAGAGACAAATTCAAACCCAACCCAGTTAATAATCGTGTCAAAAATTTAAATATAAACCCAACTGTTAAAGGAAAAACACATTATGTGTCTTCGTCAAAGTAATTAACGAAGAGGGAATCAAGGAATTACAAATCACAACTCAATCAGCATTTAGTATCATTATTGTAATTGATATTTCCGTTATAATTCTATCCCTATATAAAGGGACTATGAAATGAAATGAGTAGACCAATTCCAATTGTCATTTTTGCTTTAACACGTTATCAGCACGATCAGAGCCAATAGCCAAAGAAAAAAAACCTAGTTTTCTAGTTTATTTTTTCTCTCCGTTGAAAACAAAAACCAAAACCATAGAAGAAAAAAAAACTTTTTCTTCTTATTCTGCCGCCACCCTAATAAAAAATAAAAAAAATTTCTTTCTTCTTCCCCGTCCAGCCGGCTAGACTGGCCTCACCACAACACACACAGAGCACCAGCCCAGATCGGATTCGTCGCCGTTCCCAGCCCCAACCACGAAGCCCATAGCCTCGAATCTGTTATGAAATTAAGTGTTAGTTTCCGAGTTTCTATTGATAGGCTTAATACACACCGTTTCAACCTCGTTGAGGAAATATGTTAGGTAGATTGAGCCGTAAATGTGCTACACGTGTTGTTATCTGTTATATATACCCTGTAAGCTTGAGAAGAAGGTTATGAATGAAAATCTGCATTTTATTTTTCTTAGCCTTTTTCTTTTAGATTTCTTCTAGTTTCTCTCTGTTGGGGTTAGCACCCTAACAACTGGTATCAGAGCCCACATCATGGGGCCGAGGAGCGCTGGGAATCTACCACCATACTCGTCAACACCTCTGCATCCACCTGAACTAGAGGAAGTCAGGAGGAGGAGGATCCAAATCGAGAGAGAAGAAATAACTGCATGGTGCCGTGAATTTGAGAAAACCATGGCTTCAGTCCAGTCTGAGATACTAACTGAGTTGAGGCAATTTCGATTAGAGCAATCGAGGCCGCCACCACCACCACCAGCCACCACGGCTGATCCCTACGCCTACCAGCCACAACAACCACCACCTTCGCCACTTCTGTGGAGTCCGCCAGCTCACTGCTACCATCTATTTACACCACCGGGCCAATATCCCCCATATTCGCCTCTTGTTCCGACGAGCCATTATAGACTCCTACCATATGCCCACATGGACCGGTTCGTGACTCCTCCACCACTGGCACAATTCGCCGCTAGGCCGCTTCCTCTATTGGACGACGCTCATCTGCCGATTCACCAGCCCACAATCCATAGCTCGCGACTCCAAATCAGCTCTCTACCTCTGGCACAACCCACCACGAAGCCTCCTCCTCTGCTTGACGGGACCGTTTCGGCTCAACCGAACAATTCCCCTGCATCTTTTTGCTAGGTAAGTGGTACTAACACAAGTGTTTCTAATCAGTGCAATTGTCACAAGGATGATTGTGGTGGTATGGGTTTTGTGTTTGGTGCTACTGGTATTGATGAGAAATTAGAGAATGGGAAGAGTGTCGAGAAGAGGGCTGAGGTGACTAGTGGAGATGGTAGAGAGTTCAGTGAGCTTGAGTGTGTCATTGCTAAGCAAGACGAGGGTGTTCTAGTTGAAGATAAGGAGCAGCTTAACAATGGAATGTCAGAATTTCATGCCATCCAACTGTTTGATAAAATGCCAAAGTTAGATGGGTTGTGTAATGCAAGCAGGAACATTGCTGCGGTTAGGCACATTCGTGACAAAGATGATGGAGTTGATAAATCAAATGTACTTCTTGGTGATAGCAATGGTTTACACCCCATTAGATATGAAATGGTGACAAATGCATCAGAAGCTATTAAAACAACTAGTGCCACTGACAGTGTGATTGAGAGCTGCTTCAAATCTGTTGATCAGGATACTGAAGTGAGGAGAATTATATCAGCTAATCTAGATAGGAACATGAACACTAAAGTTGCTAGTGAACCAGTTGAGAATGGCTTTAAGCTAGATGGATCAAATGCAAAGAATTCAGAATATGTGCGAGATGATGAAGTTGATTCATTAGAGAAGGAGCATAGTAATGGGGTTGATGATAAGGAAAATGATTCAAGCAACTGGTTTTAGACGAAAAATTGAGCATTTTCCAGTCAAGTTATTTAAGCGGAGTCACTGTTGTCTCATCCCAAATGCATGGTTTGGAAGCTAACCTTGAAGTAGATGTCAGTAGTATAAAGCAATGATTAAAAGTGTGCCTATTAAAGGTGAAGCCAATATGTCTCAGTCCGCGATCATTATGTTTAACAACCAAAGTCCAGATAAAATAGGAGCCTCTGCAGATGTTGTGATACCTCAGATAACTAAAATCTATATGGTTGGTTTTCCTGAAGGACATGATTCTTATGATAAATCCAGTAAGTCTTTACAAGTGAACCTTGAGGCTAGTGATGCTGAATTAAATTGCACTACCCACTTACTTGGTCCGGATGATAATGAAAAAGATGGAAACTGTGAGGGGAATGGAGAGTCTAGAAACCACAGCAAAAAGGGATTCATAGCAGAAAATCTTATGGCAAATCCTATAGTTACTGTTCAAACTACTGATCCTTATGAAAACCATATCTATCTAGCAGCTAACTTACACAAAGATGATGATGCCCGTAATTTTGAGAAGATTTCTGCTTGTGTACCTGAAGGTAGTAATTTTTCTTGGAATGTCCATTTGGTTGCAGCATGTGTCAAGTTTGGTGGTACAAGAAGTGGCCGCCAAATGTTTGATAACATCTTATGCTCAAAGGTGAGCTCATGGAATGTCATACTCTCTGGTTATGTCCAGAATGAAGAACACATGGAGACGTTGATGTTCTTGTGTGCAATTTCAGAATTTGGCACCTTGGCTACTCTAAATGCATGGTTGAATGGTAACTTTCTGTTTTTACCCCTCGAGAACAAAGTGGAGAAAATGAATTTGCTTCTTTCTGATAAGTTGGAGAAACTGGACAAAATTGTGAAAATGTTGCTTGCTGACAATTGGGAGAGATGGAAGTATTTAGTAATTGCTATGAATAAGAATGGTACTAAAGATTTGCATGCGAATTTTCTTGAAAACCATTTGGAGCTATTTGTGAAGTGTTTGCGATATGTTATGTCTACTTGGGCTGCACTTTACACAATGCAGAAGTTGGGATTCAAATTCTATTGTCAGCATTTATACCAGCTTTTATCATCTTTGACTAAATTAGAAGGAGATTTGGAGGATTTGGATAGGGACAAAAATATAAATTGGGAAAGAATGACTAAGTTCTCTGTTAATCCGCAACTTTCCAATTCTATTAAAGCTCTTGAAATAGATTGTCTCATAGCTTTAAAGTTGGTGATGTTACTGCCTTTTAAACCACTACAGTTACAGTGTGTGGCTGCTGTTGAGGATAACTTGAAGCAAGGAGGCATGTCTGACATGATTGGTAGAGACCTTGAGTTATTAATGCTACTGTTATTCTCTGGTGTCGTGTCCTATGGAGAAGCATTTACAAGTTTAGAGTTGCTGCAAAATGAATGTCAGATTGATCAAGTAGATGTCAAGGCTATTGTTGCAAGTACGATTATTCAGTTGCAGTTAAATGAAGCTACTGAATTGATTTTATCAAGTGGCATGAGAGTTTGCTGTAAGAGTACAGACTTTGATGATGATCAGGCTATCTTTGCAAGGTTCTCATATGGGGGTTTATCCGTACTTGTTGAAAGTGAGTACTCTTCTTGCTTGATGGGGCCAACTATTGCACGAGACATTCGTGTTTATGGTTACATACCTTCAGATCTAGTAGTTAAGCTTGCGTGTAAGAGGGCCAAAATCAACATAAAGCTTGGAATATACACAAGAACCTCTAATTACAATGCCAACAATACTGATCAAACAAAGTTCACAAGTTGGTTGCATGTTGATATGAGGTATTGTTCTCCTTTAGCTATCCTAACGGTTACTACTTTTCTCCTCTCTGTGGCATCAGTTATGTGTGTTACTGTCCTTGGTGTGATGATAACCATAGATAAAGCACACATTGACAAATTTGCTATGAAAGCTAAGAAGAAGCAATTAGGTATTGTTTTCGGATTATATGAGCAGAAGCTATTTTAAACCATATTGCTGCAGCATGGAATCTTTAAGGTGGGAGGAGAACTTATAGATGTTGGAAACTTCATTGCTCAGCTAATAAATTCAGAGCACCAAACATGCCCCAAAAGTGGACAGAAATTTTTTCACATGGCCCTTCTACCTAACTATGCACTGAAGAGTCTATGGCATCAATGGTGTGAGGAAAACAAGTGCCTGGTCTCCCTCTCAAGTGATTTTGAAATTTCATTTGGTGGGAAGAAGGTGCATGTCTCTCAACTTGGAAGAAAACTGTCCATAACAATGTTGCTGAAGTTATTGCAGTCATTGATGGAAAAATCTATAATATCTCAGTTATTATGCAGTTGGTGATGGTTTTGTCCACTAGGCCTATGGATAAAGTGAAGGGCATCATGTGTATTGTGCATGAATCTCTTGCAGGTAATCCAACTGGGAGATTTGATCAATTCAAATTCAAAGCATTTGTTTTGATGATCACTTCTAAGGGTAAGCTACCTTGCAAGTGGTTGTCTGGGCTTCCATTTTCCAGAATGGTATTTCTCTTATGCAGGTTGGTTGATTGCAAAAGGTGTCAGGGATATCATGTGGTTCTCAGAAGTGCAGCGTTAAAGATATATCTTTTTGTGGTGCTTACTGTTTGGTCTAGACTATTGTGGCTCTGCTTGCGATGCCTTTCATATTTGAAACTTGAGGACAAGTTTTGCAAAAGGGGGATGGATTGTTATGAAATTAAGTGTTAGTTTCCGGGTTTCTATTGATAGGCTTAATACGCACCGTTTCAACCTCGTTGAGGAAATATGTTAGGTAGATTGAGCCGTAGATGTGCGACACGTGTTGTTATCTGTTATATATACCCTGTAAGCTTGAGAAGAAGGTTATGAATGAAAATCTGCATTTTATTTTTCTTAGCCTTTTTCTCTTAGATTTCTTCTAGTTTCTCTTTGTTAGGGTTAGCACCCTAACAAAATTCGTCGCTGCTGCTCCCCTTACCAGCGCAGCACCTGTCCTAGATCGATCACCTGCAAACCCACCTTGTTTCCTGTCTCAGCCCTAGCGCTCTCCCTAGATCGGTGACGACGTAGCAGCCCACTCCACCTGCACCGGCGCTGCTCCTTGGCCCCGCACCTGCACCCCAGCCCACTGCCCCGCCTGCGAACACAGCCCCGTGCAGCCCCACTCGCGCCGGACCTGCACTATAGCTCCGACCAGCAAGTTTTCTTGGCTATTCGACCTGCACCAGATTGAAGAAAAAGACGAGAAAAAAAAAAGACGAAGAAAGAAGGAGGGAGGAAAGAAGACGCGAAAAAAAACACAGAGAAAAGAAAGAAGGAAGAAGTAAAAGAAAAAAAAAAAAACAGAAAAAAAGGGTGACTGGGCCAAAGTAAAGACCCGGCCCAAAGAAATAGAAAAAAGAAAAAAGAGAAGGAACGAAAAAAAAAATAAATTCCGGCCCACTTTTGAAAAAAAAGGAAGCAGCCCAGTTTTTTTTTTCTCAAGCCAAAAACATCGCTACGCACGCCTGCATCAACACGCGCGTGCGTTAGGATCGTTTTGTTTTCTCGAAATCAAGTATGTTTTCTTTATTTTATGATTTTAGCCAAGCATGTGAATTTTATTTATATTTTCTATTTTTTAAGCATGCTTTATACCTTATTGTTTATGCCTTTATTATATTTTGTTATTGAGCGTGTTTAGTTAGATAATTTTGATCATTTAAAGCATGTCTTATTATTTATGCTTATGATTATCTTTAAACATGATTATATATTTTATTTTATTTTATTTTTGAGCATGCCATATATATATATATATATATATATATTTTTATATATTATTTATGAAATTTTGAGCATGTTTTTATTTTATTTACGCTTATATAAATTATGTCTACGCATGCTATTTGTATTATGCTATTGTTTACATTTTATTTTATGTATGATATATTCTTGCTATTATTATGTGTAGTATATAATTTGTTGTATATTTATGAAATTTGAGTATGCCATGTAGTTTATTTCTTATATATGCTATGTTTAAATGTGTTATGCTTATTTTTAGAATGCAACATATATAATCCGCTTTGCCATGATGATGAAAATTCATGAGCATTATACATACATACTTATCGTGATAATGCATTTTCACGTAGCATTGAAAAAAATGTGACCATTACGAATCTTGGTCTTGAAATCTAATTCATATTTTTGGAAAATAATTTACGTGGATATCTTTATGACTACGCAATGTATATCTTCTCTCTTGTTTTATGTAGATGGCTGATCTAACTCGACCTGAGTTTGACATCTTGGACTCAGAAGGACTTGAGTACCATCGTTGGGTTTCCGATGTAGAAACTGTCTTTGTAGCAAAAGACTACACTACCACCATTACCGACCCCAAAGATGATGAACTATCTAATAAGGTGAAAGCAGATGTCTTACTGTTTCTGAGGCGACATATTGATCCCAGCCTACGCTGGAAGTACCTTCAGTTGAAGACACCCAAAGAACTGTGGGATGCCCTTAAGGGACGTTTTGGAAACATTCACGATACTTTGCTCCCAGGACTAGCTGTTCAGTGGAATGGAATCCGCTTGCTTAACTATAAAAGGGTCAATGACTTCAACAAGGACATGTTGCGCTTAAAGGCACGTCTTAATTTCTGTGGAAGGGAAATCACAGAAGATGATATGATCTACAAGACTCTTTCCACCTTTCCTACTTCAGCGTTTATGCTAGCGGACAAGTATAGGCTGGAGTATGACAACAAAAGAATCACAACCTTCAATAAGTTGATCAGCCTACTGCAAGTGGCTGAGAGGCAAAATGAGGTTCTCTTGAACAACAATGCTAGACCCACTGGGACAAAGAAAATTCCTGAGGCTAATTATGGAAAAATAAAAGGTGGAAAGAACTCCAATGCAAAGGGGTTTGGACGTGCTGATCCCTACCCACGTGGCAACAATGCACCACGTGGAAAGGGACGTGGAGGTGGTGGAAACAAGGTGCAAAAGGCACCTAAGAACCCTTTAGTCAAACAGGATAGAGTTGGCAATGAACCATGCTATAGGTGTGGAGTAATTGGGCATTGGTACAAGAACTGCCAAGCAAGCAACCTAGTTGCAGCCACTTACAAGAGGTATAGGGAGTCTAAAGAACAAGAGGCTCACTATATGGAAGAATAAGGTCATGACCTAGACGTCAACCTCACAATTGCAGACTTCAATGGAAATGAAAAACTTGCTAAGTCGATGGATGCTCTCAATCTTGACTGATTTGCTTTATCTATTTTATTTTCCAAAAACAGTTGTGAAGGCATAATACCTCATTTTTAATTAGACTATTACTTGGTCTTAAAGTTTGTTTCAATAATGGTTTGATGAATTAGAACAAGACCTTGATTTAATTATCATCGACTTATTAATAAATTTTGAATTTTATTCTGAAGCACTGAATTTATTCAAATTTATTTACTATACACATATTTACATGGTTCGAAATAGCACTATAAATATGTAAAGCAATACATCTAGAAATAAAAAAATTATTAGAATGAAAAGATTATCTTTATATTAAAATAGAAATACTCTAAAGAATATGAGATATGCACAGACATTTAAAGTCACATACGCACCAAGAGGCAATCGAACCTTGTTAAAATTTCAAAGATATTCGTGCCAGCGGTTATCATGTAAAATCACACTGTGAGAATGGAACTGATCTGATGCCCCGGAAATTTATATTTATTTTCTGAGGATTTTCTGGAATTTAAATTGTGGGTATCGGACGGTTTCGTGGCTCGTGGATGGAGCGGAAGTGTTTCGGGCGAATAATTATTTAGGAAGCGTCATTTAGGGGGGCGCAAGGGTTGACTTTTTATTCGTTGGGATTCTCTGAAAACTTCCTTCACGAAAGTCGTAGAGCGCGTCAATATGAGTTCGTGGATATGCAGAATGCGGAAATCGGAGTTCGTATGAAGAAGTTATGGCCATCGGAAAAATTTTCCATTTTGGTATATACGGGATTTTTCCTGAAAAATATCAGAGTTTCCATTTTGGGAAACTTTTCTCTCTCCTCTCTCCCGACCCGGTTTCACCATCTCCCTTCCCAGGCCAATTTCTTCACCGTCAGGCCACCAATCGGCGAGATTAAAAAGGGAATCTTGCTCGCCTCAGTCCCCTCTACACGTTTGTGGTGGTGATTTGTCGTGGGAAGCACTGTAGACGGCGCTACAAGACCTGGAAGTTTGGCGGCGGCGATGCTTCGAATCCAGATCGGAACTTCTGATTCCGGCCACCTTTGCCTGTGATTCTTGAGGGCTTTTGGAGCTCAGAGGACGTAGATGCTTCTCTCAAAGTGGCTTGGAGCGATTTCACTTGTGGAGGACGAATCGAAGCTTTGAAATTCTAGGGTTTCCATCGAGCTGTTTTGTTCTAAGGTAAAATTCTATCAATTGGTTCATAATTGGACTTTGGTGTAGTTATGAAAGTTTAAATTGGAGTTGAGATGAAGAACTTTGGTGTTGGGAGTTTTGTCAAATTCTGACTTTGGGCCGGCGGCGCCGCCGCCACTGTGGTGGTGTTTTCCTGTGGTTTCCGGCCACCTCAGGGATAGTTTCTATTCCTGAGTTCTATCTACTCATCAATACGAGCATTTCGATATATTGTTTGTAATTTTTGGAGATCGTATGAGCATGTTAGGGTTTTTACGGTTTCGGACCGTTTGATGTTTCGATCAGTGAGGATCCGACTGTCCAATCTACTTGTGGTTTTGGCATATCGATCGTAGAAGTATTCTGGAGACATTGGGTGGTCTCGGATATGGTTTCGCCTCGATTGGCGTCACTTTGGGGATTTTAGTTCAAAATAGGAGTTTCGGACTTAAATCGTTTGTGGATTGTTGCTAAGTTGAAACCGTATGTGATTAGGTACTTGACGAGGTATCCTTGGATGGTTGTTTTATGGTGTGGCTGCCTTGTTCTGTGTTGAAGACGCAGCGGGAGTTTCAAGGTCAGTAATCTCATGAAGTTCATTCACGAACGGGTTTACCATATTATTTTGAGAGTTATTTAGTTAACTGTAAACTATTGTTGGTATTAGTGGTATTCCTGAGTGAATGATCATGTGTGTGTATATATATATATATATTTATATGAAATATGTATATTCTTGTGGGTTGATGGATGACTTATGCAATAGGAATTGATGGGTTTTCATTCTGTTGCTTGAGGCTTGACTTTTCGGGGGACAATGTGTTAGGAATTGGGAATTTCTATTGTTTGGGAAGTGTCAAGATCTGTGTGGGTTGTTTAATGTTTTGATCTGACGACCTGGAGAGGTCTGAGGATTCGGGGTTGCTGGGAATGATCCGTGTGTTGATGTGTTGTGTGTCTAGGTTGGACTGATTTGTTGTTGGTACATCATGGGGGGTAGCGGGGAGCTATCTGATGCTCATGAGTACGTGTTTTTAAAAGAGAGTTTTGGGGATTGTTTCTTTTAAATGTCCTGGGAGGACTTGTGAATCATATTCTATTTGTTAGGTTAACGATAGATATGATGGAGATGTGTGTTGATGTGTTGTGTGTCTAGGTTGGACTGATTTGTTGTTGGTACATCATGGGGGGTAGCAGGGAGCTATCTGATGGTCATGAGTACGTGTTTTTAAAAGAGAGCTTCGAGGATCCTTTCTTTTAAGTGTCATGGGAGGACTTGTGAATCATATTCTATTTGTTAGGTTAACGATAGATATGATGGAGATGTGTGTTGATGTGTTGTGTGTCTAGGTTGGACTTATGTGTTGTTTGTCCAGGTTGGACCGATGTGTTGTTTTGCCCAGGTTGGACTGATTTGTTATTGGTACATCATGGGGGGTAGCGGGGAGCTAACTGATGCTCATGAGTACATGTTTTTAAAAGGGAGTTTCGGAAATGCTTTCTTTTAAAATGTCCGAGGAGGACTTGTGTATGATATTTAATTGTTAGAGTTTCAATTAATATGATTCCATCACGGGGTGATTTGAGTTGTTTTCTTTTGGGAAAAGAATGTGTTGTTTTGGGAAAATAGGGTGTGTGTTCCTTTTTACGAGTTGATAGGTTTCCTCGTTGGGCGAGTTGTGCATGTATGGTTTTGAGTTACTCATACGGGCTTGCAAAAGCTTGCCGGGTTTGTTGTGTGGCAACCCGGTGCACCATTCAAACGATATAGGGGTTATTTTTGCAGGTTAGGATAATTGTGGCTGAACTTGAGGTGGCGTGTTGGTAGCATCACGGTAGGAAGTCACTTTTGTGCCTTTACCGTTATAAAGACTTCCGTTGTAGTGAGCTCTGAGGAGCATTTGCGTTTTATTTTGTTGTTGACAATTTAATTCGTAAGTTTGTGTAAGATATAACTCTGTGGAGCGAGTGTATATTAATTTTGAGGGTTCAGGGCATCAGTATGTACTTGGTTTAAAGGGAAAAAGTTTCCAGGTATTTTGTATTAATGGCTGAACGATCAAGCATGTATAATTATAGGATTATATATCGATTTTTATTTGTATTAAAAATCAGGGGCGTGACAACTGAATACCTTTAGGGCACGTTTACTTACTTAGAATGGAATGATTATGGAGTAAAAACACCCCTGTGTTTACTAACACATAAAGGAATCAGAATGATTCCAGGTAAAAGAATTCCTGTGTTTACTAACACATGAAGGAATCGGAATTGGTGTAGGTCCCATCTATTTATCAGGAATCGATTCCTGAATACTCAGGAATTCGATTATGAAGGGGGGAGATGGGTTTAGGAATCATTCCTCCGGAATCAATACCGATTCCTTTCTTCTCCCATTCCTCTTGTCTCCGATTCATGATTATTTTTCATTCCAAGTAAGTAAACGTGCCATTATATTACCTCTAATGAATGTGGAAGGAAATACATTTTTGAGAAACTTATGAGTCAATCTAGTGGACTGTACCTCACTACGATTCGGATAATTGAATCCTATGCTGTCACCAACAATGAAATGTGGGACACTAACTCATGCAGGCTTTGGCATGACCGCCTAGGGCACCCCAGTCGTGACCTGATGATCCGTATTTTCACAAACTCATATGGACATCCCTTCTTTCGAGTGAAAAATAAAATGGGACAAAAATTCGTCACACTGCAAGGTGTCGGTTCTAGTACTGCTAAAATGCAGTCATTGCCTTCTGAAGTACCAGAAGCACTACCTCTCTCCCATTATGCCTCATTGACTATTTCAAAGGCACATCACTCGTTTTGTAAAGCCTGCTCTTTAGCAAAAACAGGATCGAGACCTTCCTATGCTAAAGATACAAAACAAAACATTCCATTCTTACAAAGGATACAAGGAGATATCTATGGTCCGCACAAACCATTGTAAGAGGGTGAGTAAGGCACAAACCATTCCATTCTTACAAAGGAGTAAGGCACAAACCAATCATCAATGTATAGAATCCCTCTCATGAGATTGTCTCTGATTATAGTTATGTCCATGAATCAATACTGGAGGACGCTCCGATGTTTAAAATGATTCCAGAGAACAAAGAAATATCAAAGGATTATGAGTGTGCGTATGAGTTGATAGAAAGATCTTCCATACACATTGATGATATATACTGTTGCTCAAGGAATCATAGAGCAAGATGATATCGAACCACGCTCTGTTGCAAAATGTCAACAAAGAGCAGATTGACCTAAATGGAAAGAAGCAATCCAGGCAGAATTAGATTCTCTGACAAAGAGACATGTATTTGGTCCGGTAGTGCTAACCCCACCAAGTGTAAAGCCTGTAGGACATAAATGGGTCTTTGTCAGAAAGTGTAATGAGAAGAATGAAGTCCTGAGGTACAAGGCTCGCCTTGTGGAGCAAGGTTTCTCACAACGCCCTGAAATTGACAACGAGGAGACATACTCTCCCGTAATGAACATTATAACGCTCCGCTACTTAGTTAGCTTGGTAGTTTCCAAAGAACTGGAAATGCAGCTCATGGATGTGGTTACTGCATATCTCTATGGGGATCTAGATTAAGAGATATATATGAAAGTGCCTGATGGCCTTATATTACCCAAGTCAAGTGACTCTAAACCACGGAGTGCGTTTGCAATTAGGTTGAAACGCTCACTTACGGATTGAAACAATCCAGGCCGATGTGGTATACCCGTCTAAGTGACTACTTGATTGGGAAGGGATATAAGAACGATGAATTATGCCCCTACGTATTCATAAAGAAAACAAGTTCCGGATTTGCAATTGTAGCAGTATATGTCGATGATATGAACATAATAGGTACTCTTGATGAAATAAGAGAAACCGTGAGCTACTTGAAATCCGAATTTGAGATGAAGGATCTTGAGAAAACTCGATTCTGTCTAGGCTTAGAACTAGAACACCGAGTTTGTGGATTACCAATCCACCAGTCTGCGTATGTCCAAAAGTCAGGCAATTTAACATGGACAAAGCGCATCCTGCTAGCACTCCCATGATCGGTCGAAGCTTGGATACAAGGAAAGATTCATTTTGTCTAAAGGAAGATGACGAAGAGGTGTTGGGAGCTGAAGTTCCCTATCTAAGTGCAATGGGTGCATTATTGTACATAACCCAATGTACTCGACCAGACATTGCATT
Organism: Rosa lucieae; assembly: GCA_024704745.1. Classification (NCBI taxonomy): domain Eukaryota; kingdom Viridiplantae; phylum Streptophyta; class Magnoliopsida; order Rosales; family Rosaceae; genus Rosa; species Rosa lucieae. The sequence goes on from CM045492.1 coordinate 44,817,573, forward strand.
CTCAGTGAACTTGTTAGCTAGATTTAGCTCAGCGCCAACGCAGCGTCACTAGAATGGTATCAAGAACATTTTTCCGATACCTAAAAGGAACCATTGACTTGGGACTGTTCTTTCCCTACTGAGAGACAAGAGGGACCGCAAATGGAATTGCAATCTCTAAAGGAAATGTTGATGGCGAAAGCACCTCTCACCACACTGAAACGCCAAATGACGTTTTGGTTGGTTTTACTGATACTGGGTACCTCTTTGACCCACATAAAGGTCGTTCCCAAACTGGTTATGTATTTACCATTGGAACGCGGCGATATCTTGGAGATCAACCAAGCAAAACCTTGTGGCTACCTTCTCGAACCACTCAAAGATCATCACTCTACATGAGGCGGTTCGTGAGTGTATATGGTTAAGAGCTATCACTACACATATTCGAGGGACTAATGGTTTGAGTTCTACCACTTAAGAGCCTACTTGCATTTATGAAGATAATGCAGCTTGCATCGAACAGATGAAGCTAGGATATATCAAGGGTGATAATACAAAACACATATCGCTAAAGTTTTCCTACAATCAGCAACAACAAGCCCTTCTCAAGATTCAAGTGAATCAAGTAAGGTCTGAGGAGAATGTGGCAGATTTGTTCACCAAATCATTACCTAAGGCCATATTTGAGAAACATGTGAAAAGCATAGGAATGCGAAGACTTTCCAAGCTCCCTTGCTTAATGTAAGGATCATGGGGAGGTGTAGACGTCAGGGGGAGTCTAACACACACATGTCATCCTTAAATATAAAAGGTGCGTTGTGCTCTTTTCCTTTGACCAAGGTGTATTTTTTGTCCCACTGAGTTTTTACTGTTACTTGGCAAGGTTTTTAGTGAGGCAACAACTCATGCACCATTTAGTCTTTGACTTGGCACAAGGAGGAGTGTTAAAGGAAAAGCACATTATGTGCCTTCGTCAAAGTAATTAACGAAGAGGGAATCAATGAATTACAAATCACAGCTCAATTAGCATTTAGTATCATTATTGTAATTGATATTTCCGTTGTAATTCTATCCCTATATAAAGGGACTATGAAATGAAATGAGTAGACCAATTTTAATTGTCAAAATTGGTGGGACCCACCACATGGTGTTATTGGCGCATGCAAGTGGGATTGACAATTTAGGGCTGTCAATGGGTCGTGTCGGGTCAAGGTATTTGTCGTGTCGTAAGAGACAAACCCAAACCCAACCCAGTTAATAATCGTGTCAAAAATTTAAATATAAACCCAACCTATTTATTAAACGGGTTACCCATTTCCAACCCGCTTAACCCATTTAATAAATAGGTCGTATCGTGTTAGATGCGACCCATTTATTGCATAAATTGATTAAATTCACTAAAAACTCCAAAAGACGAAGAATATAAATAATTATATGATTCATAAATAATTAAATCCAATAATTATAAAGCAAAATATTTCAAATTGTCTAATCCTATGATCAAATACTCCCAATGTCCAAAATTTCAAGAAATATAGCATAATTGAGTTATACGGGTTCATTTCGTGTTGGCGGGTTAACCTATGACCGACCCATTTATTAAATGGGTCATGGCGAGTTGACCCACGACCGATCTGCTTTAAAATCCAAATGGCTATATTCTCTTTGAATTGAGGGCCATGATTGAATTAATCATTCAATCTGATGGCCAGAAATTAATTAAACCAATTATATCACAATTCATTTTAGAGAAAATATTTCAAACAATACTCGAACTAAGGCCGACTCCTAACTTCAGTACCCGACTATGCAAAACTATCATTTTGGTACCCCAAGTTTGAAGCTCGACCCAAGAATGGTATATGCCGTCCATCACAGCGTTAAGTCTTTGCTACGTGGCAAACCATGAGGGCCCTCAAAATATGCCACGTGGTTAACTAGTTAACGCCGTGATGGACGGCGTGTACCATTCTTGGGTCGGACTTCAAACTTGGGGTACTAAAGTGATAGTTTTGCATAGTCAGGTACTGAAGTTAAGAATGAACCTTAGTTCGGGTACTGTTTGTAACATTTTCTCTTCATTTTAAGATTTTTTTTTATTAGAAAAGTAAAATTTAAAGTTTTGTCAGTAATATTTCCGTTTCTCAATGTCTTTGTCATGAATTTTATCATTTTTATTTTATTTTTTCAAAATTTGCAACGGTTATATTTAGAAAGAAAAAAAAAGGACTTTGCTCACTGTACTTTGCTCTATAAAACAGTTTAGTCTAAATTTTTTAAATTAAACAGTTTAGTCCTTATTCTCTCTAATTCTCACACAACATGTCTTAAAATGACTATTATACTGCTCATTTTTTTTTCCCTCTTTTTTTTTTTTAAATTTTTTTCTGCCTCTCCCTCTCTTCGGAGGAGGCAGCTCTCGCCTACGACGATGCTGCCAGATCTCTCCGTTGCAAGAAGGCCAAGACCAATTTCCCGGCGCCGTTGACGAGAGGAAATCTCTCCCTTGATCTCAACGTCTCCTTTGCTGAGTGGGCCTCTCACTCTGGCTGTCTAGTTGAGTTTACCCACACTGGCGTCCTGAACGAGGGAGACTCAGTGATCTTCACAGCCCAACAATGCTCAATTCTTTGAAGATCTCCCAGATTTCTTCATTGCAATATCACTCCAGAACCAAGCCTCAGAATAAGACCGCTGTAAAATCCGAAAACCCCCAAATCCTATCTCAGGAGGATTGGGGCAAAATACTAGTCCAAAACCAGAGCAGTCGGCCACGATTCTCTGAAAGTCGCAGTGAATTGTGGAATTGAAAGAGAGAGCAGAACGATCTAAAAAACCCTCAAACCACCAAATCCAAATCTAGAAGCAACAATGTGGTACGCTCTTTGAATCTTTCAATTGGCTCGAAGAAATTGAGTAAAAACAATGCTGGGTCCAGAGAATCAAGGGTTTTGAATCAGGAGATGATGGTGGTGGTGGATGAAGATGAAGATTCCTCCTCATAGATAGTCTTAAGGAATTTGGGGAAACCTGATTATGAGTATTGTAATTGTAGGAAATCGAGTTATGGGTCAAGAAAAGCTCCAAGATTGAACAATGACAGTGATGGGTTTCAGACTCCTAGACGATCTTCAAGGTTGGGTGGTAAGCAGAATTATCAACCACAACTAATAAAGCAACTACTGGTAGATCTAAGATCAAGTCCAAAATTTCTTTGGATAAAGAGAAAGGTCTCAGGTGTTCGGAAAAATGGAGCTTGTGTGAATTCAGGCGAAATTGTTTCAGAAAAAGCAAAAGGGTGAGTAAGAAAAGTTCAGTTGGTGGAATTGAAACAGAGAGGTGGAGAGAGGCAGAAATTTTTTTTTTTTAAAAAAAAAAGAGAGAAAAAAAAAAGTAAGGAGTATAATAGTCATTTTAGGATATGTTGTGTGAGAATTAGAGAGAATAAGAACTAAACTGTTTAATTTAAAAAATTTGGACTAAACTGTGTAATGGAGCAAAGTACAGGGAGCTAGTAACAAGAATTTAGTCCAAAAAAAATATATATCAATTACTTTTTCTATATAAACTCATTTTACTTCACCATTTTTCTCACCCCACTTTCACTTCTTCAATTTATATTTCATTTGCCTCTTTCATTCCCCACTCTCACTCTATTGTTCTTCAAGATTTTTTTTTTTTCAATATGGAGAATTCTGAAAAGCCAATAAGAGGGAAAGAATTCTCCGGTCCAGAAGACGACGCACTATGCAAGGCATTTTTGTACGTATGGCAAGATTCCGCTAGTGGGACCGGGCAAACAAAGGTTGTATTAATTTGGCAACGAATTCATGCAAAATGGGAAGAATTGTATGTTGCAGAAACGAGGCTTACTACAAAGAGAAATCCAAGTAGCCTCCGTGCTCGATTCAAAACTATCAAAACTCAATTTACGAAATATGCTGTAAGAGTGACAGAGACAAAACGAAGACGGATTAGCGGTTTTACTGATGTCGACATTGTGAGTTTTGTTCATCCACAATAATTTAATTTATCGTGTGTTGTTTTTGTTTGTTAATAATTAGTGTTAATATGTGTTTATATTTTTTTGGTAGATGGAACAAGCAAATATAAGCTTCAAAAAATAAGGAGAAAACTGTGTTTGCTTATCATCATTGTTGGAGATATTTGAAAGATGCTATTACATGGAAAATTCCCGTGGGAACCAACAACGACTCAAACGACTGCAATTCATCGTCGTAGTTTACCGAAACACAAGAAACACACACTTCACTTGATGGAGATGGAGATGAAGAGTCGTCGGTTAGTATTCCAGCCACTAACCACAATCAAAGGCCCATCGGGAAAAAGGCTGCGAATAGGACGATTATTGAAGAGGGGCAAGCTTCTGATATGGCTCAAGAACTTCGGCGATATAACAACATTATGGAAGCTGAAGCTATTAGGAAGAAAGAGAAGGACAAACATATGCTACGAGTATTTCAAAAGTCCGCACGACGGGAAGAAGAAAAGGCAGGTTTGGAGTATTTGAAAATAGATACGACCTACATGCCTCCAGAACAGAGGGAATTCTTCGAGCATAAGAAAACTGAGATTTATAATAAAATGAGATTTCGTGGCTCCGATTCCTCAAGCTCCGATAACCCATCGGTAACCTCAGACTTCGATATGTCATCGGACTATCATGTTGATCCGAATCCTGGTCCATATTGAGTCTTAATATGGTTTACGGCTTTTATTTTTATTATGTGTTATAAGTTAGTACCCATATGTATTGTTTATTTTTATTGCTTGTTTTATGAATTAAATAAATGGTTAATTTTGGTTGAAAGATAAATTTTTTTTTTATTGTGAAATTTTATATAAAATTTGTAGAAGCTCAACAATTTGACTACAGATCAAAAAAAAAAAAACTCAATAATTTGACAAGATAAGGAACATTATCTTGAATCTGCACACATTTCAAAATTACGACAAGATAAGATTTTGTGAAATATTAACCATTGGATCAAATAAAGTACAATAAATCATAACCATCCGATTCTTATCTATATCTTCATATAGTTTCTATAAAATCAATCATCCCCGAACCATATCAAAACACCCCTTTCTTATAATATTTTTATCAAAGCTAGTCTCTCATTTCATCAATTCTCGTATAATTTTGTGTATTCAACATGGATTTGAAAGAGTTGTCTGATGTGTACATGCGTGGTGATTTCGACAGTAGTTTTGATGTGGAAAATGAAGGCCAAAGAATAGATGTCGGCATAATGAACGAGATTCATCAAAGTCAGACAAGGAATCAAAGAAAGAACGGTGGTACCTCTTCCAGCCGCCATTACCTTCCTAGAGATCACGAGGCAGGTCACCGTCAATTGATGGCAAACTACTTCAATCCTGGTTGTTTATATCCCCCAGAAAAGTTTCGTAGAAGATTCCGAATGAGACTCTCTCTCGTTGATTGCATTCTCGAAAAGGTAACTAATACTAACAATTACTTTCAACATAGACTAGATTGCAGAGGTCAGCCCAGGTTTACTCCACATCAAAAGGTTACCACAGTAATGAGGATGTTGGCATATGGCAACGCTGTTGACACACTTGATGAATACCTTCGAATGGGAGAGAGCACTGCAAGGGAGTATTTGAAGAAATTCTGTGACACTGTCGTATACATCTACGAAGCAGAATTTCTTAGAAAACCAACGCAAGAGGACATTGACAGGCTTCTGCAAAAAGGTGAGTCTTGTGGCTTTCCTGGTATGCTTGGTTCATTACATTGTATGCATTAGGAATGGAAAAATTGTCCTAGTGGGTGGCATGGACAATTTGTTGGCCATTACCACCGTCCAACTATTGTCCTCGAGGCAGTAGCCTCGTATGACACTTGGATTTGGCATGCATTCTTTGGAATGCCTGGTTCCCGCAATGATATATCTATCCTAGATTGCTCTCATTTGTTTGATGAACTTGTTGAAGGTCGTGGTCTTACTGTTAACTATTTTCTTAATCAAAAGCCACATACAATCGGATATAATCTTACAGATGGTATATATCCGTCATTGGGTACGATTCTGAAGTCAATATATCAGCCTCAAACTAGAAAGCTCAAGTACTTTGCTACTAAACAAGAAAAATATCACAAGGACGTGGAGAGAGCTTTTGGGGTTCTCCAAGCTCGATTTGCTATTATAAAAGGGCCTGCTCGAGCTTGGTACGTAGTTAGATTTTCTTGGTAAGATAATGAAGACATGCATAATTTTGCACAACATGATTGTTGAAGATGAACATCCATAAGAGGAAGTATCATTACATGATGTGCCCGAAAATAGTACGAGAAGGAATGAAGAAGATGAGTATGAATCTGTCACGCCCCGATTTTTAAACATAATTAAAAATCAATATAATTCTAGAATTATACATGCGTGATGGTTTAGCCATCAATACAAAATACCTGAAAAACTTTTTCCTTTTAAAACCAAGTGCATACTGATGCCCTGAACGCACAATATCAATATATACTCGCTCCGCAGAGTCATATATTACACAAGTTTATGAATTAAATTGCCACAACAAAATAAACGGAAATGCTCCTTAGAGCTTACCACATAGCAGAAGTCATACATTGGCAAAGCTAACAAAATTTGCTTCCTACCCGTACAGCTGCGAACACACTATCCCAGCTTCAGCCACGATTACTCTGACCTGCAGAATTAACCCTATACCATCGAATAGTATACCGGGTTGCCACATAACAAACCCTATAAGCTTATGAAAGCTTGCATGAGTAACTCAAATATATCAATCAAGCAACTCACACCAATCCCAATAACACCACGAATCAACTTAAGGAAACAACTCAACCATGATTCCTTCCAACACTCCAAGTCCTTTCCTCATAAGGAACAACACAAGTCACCACCGTGACACAAACATAAAGGTAACTGGGTTCGTAAATGAACATTGTCAAATTACTCACCTCGAAATTCTTGCTGCATCATCACACAACTAGATAACTTACAAAACGCACTCACATAAGCACCTAAGGAAAGTACGGTCTCAAATCAGTACACAAAACACAAGCGATTAAAGTTCAAATCCCCATTTGAACTAAAACCTATAAGTAATGCCAATCGAGGCAAAACTTCATCTGAGACCACCCAAAGTCTCCGGAATACTTCTAGGATTGATATGTCAAAACTATAAGTCTATCGAACAATCGAATCCTCACGAATCGAAAACTAAGATAATCGAAACCGTTAAAAACCCTAACATTATCAAACAATCTCCAATAGTTACGTATCAAATATCAAAATGCTCGTATCGACGAGTAGATGATAATGAAGAAACTGCCCCAGACATGGCCAGACGCGCCGCCACAAGTGGTTGCACGTGCACCGCATGCCCCAACGATCACCACCACACACTGAGAATCGTTCAAAACCACCACCAAGGATCGAAAGATGAGGCTTCCACTAGCAAAACAAGACTGGTTTCAAGCCCAACCGTTGCCGGAGATAGGAGAACCGATAGGGTCTGCCACTACCAAACTTTACAGCGTCGAACCGCTGTGCTCTGTGAGAATCGGCGTAAGAGACCGCAGCAGGGAGGACCGAACGGAGGAGAGGACTCTATCTGGGTTGTTTTCGCCAAGTCGCTGGAAAATGAAATGCCAACCGGGTAGGGTCGGCCAGAAGCTAGATGGAGTTCGAGTTTCTGGACATTTCTAGAATTTGCCCAAAAAGGAAATTTTCGGATTTTGTGAAATATTTCCTAAAATTCTCTATTTATACTAAATTTTTTGAAAATGGAAATAACTTCTGCTAATCATAACTTTCTCATACAAACTTCGATTTACATGTTCCGCATGTCCACGAACTCGTATCGACGCGCTATACGACTTTCGTGTAGGAAGTTTTAGGAGAAACTCAACGTATAAAAAGTCAATCTTCGTAACCCCCTAAACTATGCGTTTCGAATAATTATTCGTCTGAAAATAATTCCACTTCACGAATAACATATGAACAAAGCATAACAACAATAATTCGTACAACTGATCCATTTTTAATTGCAAGAATTAAATAAAGAAAATCCAGGTCATCACAGTCTACCCTCCAGGTCATATCTAAGGTAGTTCCCATAGCTTTCTAGAAATTGCCCCAGAATTTTGAAGTGAATCGAGCATCTCGACTTGAAACAATCAACACAAGCACACCATGAAGTCTCACGACTTCCTTGATATATAACTCACACAACGTGTCAACATAATACGTCATCGACACAGGAAGAAAGTGTGCTGACTTCATCAAACAGTCAACGATCACCCACACTGCATCATGACTTTGCTTGGACCTAGGCAGTCCAGTAACAAAATCCATTGAGATCTGTTCCCACTTCCACACGGGAATCGATAACGGCTTTAACATACCTGCAGGTCTCTGATGCTCAGCCTTCACCTGTTGGCAAGGAAGACACTTGGAAACATACTTTGCCACATCCATTTCCATTCTATTCCACCAGAACTGTCTTCGCAAATCTCGATACATCTTGGTGCTTCCAGGATGCATAGTGTATCGCGATCGATGTCCTTCATGAAGAATCTCTTCCTTGAGGTCAACACGATCCGAACATACAACCTTTGGTTCATCCTCAAACCACCATCTGCTCCAATTGTCCACTCTGACGGGACATCAATGGACGATTCTGCAACTAACTCTGATAACTTCGCACATGAGAACTCATCCTCTACTTGACCCTGAATGATCCTGGAAATCAAAGTAGGTTGTACCGTGATACTTCCAAGGAAAATCCCATTCTTAGCTCCTGATTGCACAAGGTCAAACTTAGATGCAGTCTCTAACATAAGCCATTCCTGCACCATAACAGAAGCAACAATACCCCTGGGTTTCCTACTCAAGGCATCCGCCACTACATTGACCTTCCAGAAATGGTACTCCAAGGTGAAGTCATAGTCCTTTATGAGCTCCATCCATCTTCTCTGTCTCATGTTCAACTCATTTTGAGAGAACATATACTTCAAACTCTTATGATCCGAAAAGAGTTCGAACTTTTCCCCATACAAGTAATGCCTCCAAATCTTCAAGACAAAAACAACTGCAGCCAGCTCTAGATCATGAGTGGGGTAATTCCTCTCATGCACCTTTAACTGTCTAGAGCCATAAGCGACAACGCCACCATGTTGCATCAACACACACCCCAGACCCTGATGAGACGCATCACTATAAATGACTAAACCACCACCTCTAGTGGGAATAGTCAATATTGGGGCTGTGGTCAATCTAATCTTCAACTCGTTGAATGTCCGCTCGCATTCCTCAGTCCATACAAATTGGGCATCCTTCCTGGTCAGCTTGGTCAGAGCTGAAACAATACTAGCAAACTCCTCCATGAAGCTCCGGTAATAACCCGCCAAACCTAGAAAACTACGTACCTCTGTAACAGTACTGGGTTGACCCTAGCTCTTTACTGCTTCAACTTTAGAATGATCCACATAAACTCCATCATTCGAGACTACATGACCAAGAAACTTGACCTCCTTCTGCCAAAACTCACACTTTTCAAACTGCGCATACAACTTTTCTTCTCTTAGAATCTATAGCACAATCTGCAGATGCTTATCATGATCTTCCAATAACTTGGAATAAATCAAGATATCATCGATGAACACTACCACGAACTGATCTAAGTACATACTGAACATACGGTTCATCAAGTCCATAAAGGCAGCGGGTGCATTAGTTAGACCAAAAGACATAACAATAAACTCAAAGTGTCCATACCTGGTCCTAAAAGCAGTTTTAGGAACATCCTAGCATGTTCTTCACCCTCAACTGGTGATATCAAGATCTCAAATCGATCTTCCAGAATACGGTAGCTTCTCTAAGCTGGTCAAACAAGTCATCAATCCTAGGCAAAGGATACCTATTCTTGATCATCACCTTGTTCAACTGCCGGTAATCCACACATAACCATAGTGAACCATCATTCTTCTTCACAAACAATACGGGTGCACCCCAAGGAGAAGTACTGGGTCTAATGAACCCCTGTTCAAGTAAACCCTCCACCTGAACCTTCAAGTCCTTAAGTTCAGTTGGTGCCATTCAATAAGGTGCCTTTGATACAGGTGCAGTACTTGCTATCACATCGATAGCAAACTTTACTACCCTTCTTGGAGGTAACCCTGGTATCTCCTGAAATACATCATTGTACTTGGAAACCACAACAATCTCTGCCATAACTGCAACACTACTCACAGACTCTACATGAGCCAAGAATCCAACCCTCAAAGCAGTATTTGACCTAAGACATCGATAACAAAACACCGGCTGTCCAAGAATATGAAATGACACTACCATCTCAAAATAATCAATCATAGCATGGTTTGGCCTCAGCCAATCAACACCCAAAATGACAGCATACATATGATCTGCTATCATAATCAAAGTTGTAGTAAACTCTCTACCACAAATCACAATAGGGCATGCGTTACAAAACATACACAGCTTAAGGGAAACACCAAGTGGCGAAGTAACATGCAAGGGTCTAGCAAGAGGCATAGGAGTCAAACCTAACATATCAGCCGTAGAACTAGATATGAAAGAATGAGTCACTCCTGTATCAAACAATACCCTAGCAAGGAAATCAAAGATAGATAAGGTACCTTCCACCTTTGCATTTTGTTGACCAATAGTAAACGCCCTAGCCTCCCCTGGAGGCAGTTGCCTCTGCTGGTTTCTTTGCCCCTACCCTGCTGCTGAGTACAATCCATGGAGAAATGCCCCATCTGGCCACATGTAAAGCATGTTAAGTTCTTCGGTTTCTTGCAAGCTCGGGCAACATGGCCCGTCTCATTGCAATTGAAACATTTATGGGGTGCCACCTACCTATTAGGTGTAGCCCTAGCAGGCCCAGCTGCAGCTTTAGCTGGCGCCTGCTAATTAATCCTCTATCTCTTCCAAAACCCACCTCGATTACCTGATGCATTATTGCTCTAAGCAATTGTCTTTCCCTTCCTTTGAGAGTCCCTCTCAGCAGACACGTGGAGAGTCTGATTTTCCTGCTCAATGGCCAAAGCCTTAGCCAAGATGAGCTCCACCGTCTTCAGTTCCAGAAGAACCACATATCTCCTGATCGAAGCATTCAGCCCTTGCTGAAACTTCATAGCCAAACTCTCAGCATCCATCTTTCTCACAAACCAATACAACCTTGAGAACTCCGCCTCATAATCCCTCACACTCCTAGACACTTGGGTTAGTGAGATGAATTCCCTCTCCAACTGCTCCTTCACTAAAGCCGCAAAGTACTTGTTCCTGAAGAGTTCAACAAAACCATCTCAGGTCATGGTGGACACATCCCTAACTGTACATACATGTACAGTTGTAAGCATAATTAGCTATAATGGGTCACGCTCATTGTATCGCCAAGGGTACTAATTCCAACCAAAGGAATGACATACAGATACACCGCCAGGCGGGCTACAACCTCAGCGGCGGATCACCCCCAGATCACGGCTGACGCGCCGCCACGCACCGCGCCAAGGTAGCATCAGAAGCTCCTGAAGCTGGGAACTGAAGCACATCAGTCCCATATAGAAAACAAGGAAGAGGTCAGCCTCCTCCTCACCTATAAAAGGTTCTCTCCTCTCTCCTCATTAAGGACGCATTCAATACTTACCTACTGTTACTTTGTCAACATAAATACATTGACTAAATTAGGCATCGGAGAGTTGAAGACCGCTCAGCGCGGTCTCCCTCTGATGCCCTTTGTATTTTACTTAACAGGTAGCGGAAGCTTTGAGAACACCACAAGTATCGATCTGCCCACCGGATCGGCGTTAACAAAGGTTCAGCTACCGCCGAACTTTTAGATATCAACATTGGCGCCGTCTGTTGGAACCCTTGAACAAAAAGTCATCCCATCACAATCACCATGACTAACGGTATCGGGGGAAACGCTGAAGAGCAGGCAGACCATGCCGCCATCCCCCAACCCTCCGACCCAACGACAGGCGTTAACCGCGCACTATTCACAACCCCGACCAACCCTGGCATTGAGGCAAATCCAAGCAGCAGCCGCCCGCCGGGCCAGGATCTCGTCACTATGTACGAACTAGCACCAGCGGATCTTCATAAAGCAAACAAAGAGCGTGAGGAGGAGCGCAAGGAGAAGGCTGAGGCTCAAAGACAGTTGGCTATGCAAGTGTCACGTTTTGATGAACTGAAGAGGACGCTAGAAGCTACTGCCAATCCAGCACAAAGCGAACAGTCACGTAGCACCAGGCGTAGTCGACCCGGCACCGGCACATTGGTACCGGAGCCAGTCATACAGGTACAGGTACCGCTGGACGCACCTGAGTTATTAGGGATGGGACCACCACCCATCCCCCAGCTAATGTTGGAGCAAGAGGCGGAATCACTGCCGCATACCAACAGCTCGGAGGCTAGGGCGAGCACTGCAGGCAATCCGCCTGCGCCAAGGCGCAAGCAGGTCCAGCGGAATATACAGGCTGATTTCGCCGGCGATGCAACCGCCCAGATATTGGAAAGGATGCACCAACTGGAGCAGAGGTTGATCCGGGCGGAGTCGGGCGCCCCAGCGCCAACTCAGAACCACTTTTCGCTTACAGACCTGGGCCCTTCACCGCTGCGATTCTGCAAGTTATCAGACCAGCGTTTGCAAAAACCCCAAAGGTGTCGCATTACGGCTGAATGTCTGATCCCTTCGTCCACATGGACACCTTCAAGAAAGTCACCAACAACAAGGGATTTGACGATGCCACCCTGTGACACTTGTTCAGCGAAACATTGGACGGTGAGGCGATGAGATGGTTCTTCGAGTGTCCGCCAGGGTCCATTGACTCATTCCATGCACTATCACACGCCTTCCTCTCTCGGTTCATCCTATTGTCCGCCGGACATCATAATACAAGTCAGTTGTTCAGCGTCAAGCAAAAGGCGGACGAATCACTGAAGGCCTTCGTCACGAGGTGGCGGGCGGCAGCGTCTCAGTGCCGTGACCTAGACAAAACAATGGCATTGGCGGCATTCAAGCAAGGACTCTTCAAAGGGCCATTCCTCTATCACCTCAACTACAATCATCCTAATGCGGCGTATGACCACGTCATGAGTCAGGCGGTCATCCATGCCCCGGCGGAGTTCCTCACATATGGAGAAACCCCACCGCTACCAGCAACTCCAGCAAAGTCAACACAGCCATCCCCCAGTCATCAGGAAACCGCTAACAAGACCCCTTCAGCACCGTCAACGGACAAGAAGAGGGAATGGCAATAGGGCCACCATCAGAATAAGCGGCAGAGGGACCAGCATTACAACAAGGGCAACCGCCCAACCCATGGGGATAACCACAACAAGCAGGCGGAGTCCTCACAACGATATGCAGTGTTCACGGTCCTCACGGCCTCATATGAAGACATCTACAATCAGTGCAAGGATCAGATTCCACCGCCACCCCCCCAAAAGTACCCAAAAATAGGCAAGCCCAGGAACACCGGCAAGTGGTGCAAATACAACGAGGACAGCGGCCACAATACCAACAGCTGCAATGCTCTCAAAACGGCCATCGAGACCTTGTACCACGACGACAAGTTGGAGCAGTTCAAGGTGCGCCAACCACCACCAGTAATTGCCAACGTTGAGACCTTGGGCCGCATCAACACCATCGATGGCGGTGCTCCAATCACCAGCATGTCTCACAGGGCAAGAAAGCGTTATACACTCACTAATCATCCAAAGGAGGTCTGCAACATCCGCTACGAGAGGTCCGCCAAGCTCCCAAAATCAGGTTGGGAACCTATTACGTTCTCAGAGGAGGAGGAGCGCGGGGTGCATCTACCGCATGACGACCCATTCTTGATTGACGCCATTCTTGGTAAATTCTCGTTGGGGAGAATCTTGGTGGACAGCGGGTCCGCTGTCAACGTCATCTTCAGCGGATGCTACAACCACCTCAAGCGGAACAAGAAACTACTCCAGGATCACGAGCCGCTGCTCAGCTTCTCCGGCGACGTCACACAACCGCTGGGGTCGGATTACATGCGAATGGTTATTGGTACTAGTCCATGCATGGCGGAGATACATACGGAATTCATTATTGTCGATTGTTTCAGTTCGTAAAACGCCATCATTGGACGACCAGCGCTTAACAAGCTCAAGTGCATTATCGCCGGATACATGCTTCTCATGAAGTTCCCCACACCCAACGACACGGGCTGTGTGAGAGGAAGTCAACAGTTGGCTCGAGAGTGCCATTCAACAACTGTAGCGCGGTCAGAGCGTCGCCATGAAATTCTGACGGTGGGCAATCAGACACCAAACATCTTTGAGGATCCTAGGGATGAGGAGAAGAAGTACGTCAAAAAAGAACCGGTCAATCCGGAGACGTCGTTGAAAGTTGACTGCATCTCAGACGAGCACTCTGAGCGGACAGTCCGCATAGGCACCCAGCTAGACCTAGAGGTGGCGGCAGAGCTCACTCAATTCCTGCGTGATAACGCCGCCGTCTTTGCATGGTCCTACGCGGACATGCCAGGTATCTCTCCTGAAATCATCACTCATAAGCTGACCATCAAACTCTCCTTTTATCCCATCAAGCAGAAGCGGAGGGCCTTTGATGAGGAAAAGTACCAGGCAATAGGAGAGGAGATTGCCAAGCTACAGGGCATTGGATTCATCCGCCAGGTCATCTATCCCCAGTGGATCTCCAATTTGGTAATGGTCAAGAAGCCTAGCGGCAAGTGGCGGATGTGTGTCGACTTCAAAAATCTCAACAAGGCATGCCCAAAGGATAGTTTCCCGCTACCTTGTATAGATCAGCTAGTCGATGCAACCGCCGGACATGAACTCCTCAGCATGATGGACGCTTTCTCCGGATATAACCAGATCAAGATGCACCCCGGCGACCAGGAATGCACCACCTTCACCACCGACAAAGGCCTCTACTGCTACAATGTCATGCCTTTCGGTCTGAAGAATGCCGGTGCAACTTATCAGCTGTTGATGAACGCCATGTTCGCTGAGCATCTGGGAAAAATCATTGAGGTCTTCGTAGACGACATGCTAGTTAAGAGCATAAAGGCCAGCGGACATGTGGCAAACCTCAAAATCATAGTAACCATTCTCCTGGCCTATGGTATGCGCCTCAACCCAGAAAAATATTTTTTTGGAGTCACCGCTAGCAAATTCCTGGGTTACATCGTCAGCGAGCGAGGCATCGAGGCTAACCCGGACAAGGTACTTGCCATCCTTAACCTGGCGGACCCCGAGTACAAGGTGGACATACAGTGCCTCCAGGGCAAGTTAACCGCCCTTTCTCGATTCATCTCCAGACTCACTGATAAGTGTGCCCCATTCTTCAAACTCCTCAAGACGACTCACAAAAAAGTCATCAACTGGAACCCAGAGTGTCAGGCGGCGTTCCAGGGCTTGAAAGAATACTTGGCGGCAGTCCCTCTCCTCTCTGACCCCATACAAGGAGAGACACTGTTCATCTACTTAGCGGTCTCGGTGTCGGTGGTAAGTTGCGCCATTGTTCGCCGGGAAGGCCAACACGAGCTCCCAGTGTTCTACGCCGGCAGGGGCATGAACGGAGCAGAAACAAGGTATCCTCCCTTGGAAAAACTAGCCCTCGCACTCATCGTTGCCACCAGGCGCCTCCGCCAATACTTCCAGGCTCACACGATCCATGTGTTAACCAATCAGCCGCTGAGACAAGTGATGCAGAACCCTGAACACTCGGGGCGCCTCAGCAAATGGGCCATTGAGCTCAGCGAGTTCGACATAGACTACAAGCCAAGAACCGCCATGAAGGGCCAGGCAGTGGCGGACTTCATCGCTGAACTCACCGAGCGTCAGCCAGAACCCGGTACCGAGACAAAGCTCTGAACAGAAATGGTAACCACTGAGGGAGCAGCTCCCCCGCACTCAGATTGAAACCTACACGTGGACGGCTCCGCCAGCACCAAGGCCAGCGGCGCTGGAGTCATCTTAACAGGACCCGGGGGACTGAACGCGGAGTACGCGTTGAAATTCAACTTCAAAGCTTCAAACAACGTGGCGGAATACGAGGCACTCATCGCCGGCCTACTCCTCGCCATTGACTCAGGGGCTGACAGCGTCAACATATTCAACGACTCTCAATTAGTCGTTAACCAGGTCAACGACAGCTTCCAGGCTAAGGACCAACAGTTAGCGGCATATTTGGGGTACGTCAAAACGCTGCTCAAAAAGTTCAAATTTCACACCATCACACAAATCCCCAGGGAAAAGAACGCCAAAGCTGATTCACTGGCGAGACTGGCAACCGCCCAGCCACATCAAAGTCTAGCGGACACAAGAGTGGAATGCCTTGACAGGCCAAGTATCACAAAGACCCTGGCGGAGATCTTCAGCATTGAGGTCAGTCCCAGCTGGATGGACTAGATCATTGCATACAAGCGCAGCGGCACATTGCCGGAGGATAAGGTCCAGGCGAGACAGCTCAAACGGCGAGCAACCCGTTATAACATCTAGAATGGCAAGCTTTACCGCCAAGGATTCACCCATCCCAACCTCCGTTGTCTAACCCCAGAGGAGGGAAAGGCCGTCCTAGCGAAAATCCATGCCGGAGAATGTGGAAACCACTCGGGCGCCAGATCCTTGGCCAACCACACAATGCGACAGGGCTACTTCTGGCCCACACTTGGTGATGACGCCCGGCAGATTTTGAGGTCTTGCCACAAATGCCAACAGGTTGCAGACCTCCCACATGCACCGGCAGAGCCGCTGTCAATCATCATCGGCCCATGGATTCACTCCACGTGGGGCCTTGATTTGATGGGAAAGTTCCAAAACGCCAAGGGCCAGTTCAAGTACATTATTGTTGCCATCGATTACAACAGCAAGTGGATAGAGGCGGAGCCACTGACGGCAATAACTACCGCCAAGGTAATTAACTTCCTCTGGAAGAACATCTACTGCCGCTATGGTGTCCCACATACAATCATTACAGACAACGGCACGCAGTTCAACAATAAGGAACTCATCTCCTTTACCGCTAACTTGGGCACCAAGTTAAGTTTTGCATCTGTCGCCCATCCCCAAACCAACGGCCAGGTCAAAGCAGCAAACAAGATAATCAAGAAGCTGCTAAAAAAGAAGCTCGACGACGCCAAGGGTTTGTGGGCGGAGAAGCTTCCAGAAGTCCTATGGGCCATCCGGACAACTCCAACTACCGCCACCGGCGAAACTCCTTTTTGTATGATGTTCGGCACAGAGGCTGTCCTACCTATTAAAGTAACTCAGCCTACCGCTAGGGTCGAAGGCTACTGCCCAGACACCAACAGCGACGGCGTCAACTTGGACAGGGACCTCCTAGAAGAAAAAAGACACAAGGCCCATTTGCACAACTTGCAAAACAAACAACGGGTATCGCGTTTCTACAACGCCAGAGTCAAGGCCCGGAACCTCCAATTAGGGGACTGGGTAATGAAGGAAGTCATTCCACCACCAACAAAACTCCGCCCAACTTGGGAAGGTCCATACAAAATTGTGGAAGTCGTTAGCCCAGGCACCTTCTACTTAATGGACAAGGATGGCGTCACATCAACCCACCCTTGGAATACCGAACACCTTCGGTATTACTACAAATAGTCATCCGCTACCCAGGAGCATCTTGACTTAGCTAAATTTTTGTTCAATATTTAGCTAAGGGAAGCTACCCAACGGGTACTACCCCAATTTTGTACACGCTGATCAATCAGCTATCAATGAAACGGGGAATTATTCAAACCATTGTTCCCAAGTCCGGCACCGAGCGCAACTGGCAACGCCAGCAATCGTCAGCTGACCACGTCCGCTACGTGGTGCACTTGGACCAATCTTAATTCCTTTAATGTTTCATTGCTTGACAAAAGAAAACTCCAAGTCAAACTACTAGCAGTACAAACACATCATAACAAACACATTCATAAAAAACTTCATTCCATTGCAAAATAGTTGTCACAAATCGTTGTGCCTCAGCGGCTACACTAGAAAAAAAAAATAGTGAGGTTCCAGCTTCAGGGGTTGCCCTCGACATCTTCCGCTTCAGCATGCGGCGGCACAATTGCGCGGCTCGTTTGATCGGACCCCCGGGCTGTGGGACTTGGAGTTTCTATTATGCCATCCGCCCGAGTGTGCGCCGCCAGGAAGCCAGCACGTGACACCTCCGACTGGGTAGGAGTCTGCTGGGATCGTTCCGCCCGTCGTGCGCCACTTTCTCCGCTACCTGAGCGGGCACCTTCCGCGAGGACAGGTAGGACACTTTTCTTCGACGGAGCACTCTTAGCCGGCGGCACGTCGGGCTGGGACGCTTTCGTGAAGTCGATGGCGTCCTTCCGCTTCAGCATGTCTATGTTTGCTAGGGCCCCAGCCTTCGCCGACTCGGTCAGAGTTTTCTTGTACTCCGCCGACTGTTTGAATGCTTCAACTGCAGCGGCCGCGGCTGTATCCCCTTCAGCCCTCAGGCGGGCAACCTGACCCTCTAGTCGCTGCACCTCCGTTATTCTGGCGGCGGACTCCCGCTGCACGATAATGAGCTTTTTGTCCTTGGCGGCTATCCGCTCCTGTAATAGGGCGATGTCCTGCTCCAGCTTGGAGACGCGGTCGTTCCTCTCCAAGTCCCGCTCAATGGCCACCGTCAGCTTGCCTTGGGCGTCCGCGAAATCACACTCCACCTTTGCCAGACGCTGCTCCACCTCCGCCAGCTTCTCCCTCGCCTTCGCTAGCTCCTTCTGGAGACTTTGGATTTCCTCCCTAAGCTCCCCTTCGACCAGAGGCTGCTTCTTCGCCGCCACAAACATGTCGTGCAACCCTGCGGATATTTGACCAAACGCCGAGCTGTAGGGCGACTGGTCAATAGCCATTGGGCGCGAGATCCCCGCTAGGCCGCCGAACCCTAGCCGTTAGCAGAGATGGAAGAGGAACTCCTGCTCACCATCCGTCATGAACTCTACATACTCGGCAAATGAGTCCAAGTCACTGGCGGCAGGCGCCTCTCCCTCCACCACGACAGCTTTCGACGGAGTTTGGCGGGCCTTCTTCTATTGACGGACCAGGATTGGCTCCACATCCTCCCCCCTTCCTCGGCAGGGGAGTCGATCTGCCGGCGCTTTCTCTCCAGCGCCCTTGTATTGCCGGTTACCAACCTCGGATGGGTTGGAACTCCGACTTAATCCTAAACGTCGGCCCTTCCCCGTTCGACCCAGTGTGATACTCCCAACCCTCTGTGGCGACGCAGAAGGTCCCCCGCCAGTAGGACATTGAATCCCTTAAATTCTCGATCAGCTTGGGCGCTCCCTGCCGGCGGCTCAAGTTCACTTGCCCTCTGCAACCCTGGCGCTTTACATAGACCAGCTCGTATAAATGAAGCACCTCCGCCACAGTAGGCCCTTCGCATCCTGACAACTGCCACAGAGAGTTTAGCGCTAGCATCAACCGCCACATGTTGGGGCAGACTTGACCAAAGGCAAGGCCAAACTCACACACCAGAATCTGAAGGTTAGGCACCAGCGGGAGTGTCACTCCTTGGCGGAATATCGCCTCGTGTACGGCAGCAACCCCTTCTGGAGAATCGACGCCTTTTCATCCGCCGTCGGCGGGCGCAGTTTCACAGAGCCCGGCAGCCGGAACGTCCGCTTCAACCTACTAACGGCGGCAACATTCATCCGCCCTCCTGCCTCGTCAACAGGGGTGCCATCCTGGAGGAACCACGCTGACTCAGCGTCCTCCCCCGCTGTTTCCTCTTCCCCAGCGGAACCGCTGGCAGCGCTGTTGGTTGCCAACCACTCATCGCACCTAGCTTTGGCCGCAGCGGCCTCACCCGCTGTAATACCCCAAAAAATCCAAATTAAATTCCGTGGATTTTTAGAATTGATTTCGCGGTATTATGAGCGAGTATGAAGCTTGGAGAAGTTGTGGAAGTAGTTCGAACGATTTTATTTTCGAAATCGAACGTTATTTAGGGGGTCTCAAAAAGTGACTTTTTATATGTACCGAATTTAGGAAAATTTCCTTCATGAAAGTTATAGAGCTCGTCGATACGATCGCGTGCATATATGGAACGCAATATTCTGAGTTCGTATGAATAAGTTATGAATATTTGAAATTTTGGAATTTTCTATAAATAGAGGAAAATCCGGAATTTTTCATTGAGGACGAAAAATTCCAAATTTTGCTCTTCAGTCCCTCCCTCGTTCTCTCTCTCTCTCGCTCGAGACCCATCCCAGGCCGGCAGACCCGCCGACCCGACCCGGAAATTTCTCCCCCCTCCATCCTCCTACGGCCCCGGACCCGGACTCCCCCGTGATCACCGCCCAACGAAGAGCCTCCCTATGGTGTCGCTTCGCTCCGTCGCTACCCCGAAAGCTGGATCGAAGACACCTAGAGGAGACGAATCGACCCGGCCGGAAAACCACTTTTCATGCGATGCATGGGCCGATCCTTCCCATTTTCGTGATCTCCTCCTCCTCCTGATCATCCTCATATCCTCCTGCCTCGACGATTTTGAGTGTGGAGTGAAAGATCACGAGATGAAGATTTCGACGTCCTTGATTCAATCTGGGATCTGATCCGACGCACGAGATTAATCCAAACTTCAAAGCTTGATCTAGGACGATCTAAGCCGAACCAGACTTAGCTCCAGGTATGAAAGTTCATCAACCCTTCATTTTGAAGAAGTTTGTAGTTGACAACTTTTGCATCGGAGGTGGTTGACCGCCGCGTTGACCGCCGTGTTGACCACCCACTAACCACCGCTTGTGGCGGCGCGTCGGACCATATTTTGAGTTTATATTATCTGGACGATGATCTACGCATCCATACGAGCGTTTTGATATATTACAAGGTTCTTTTAGAAAAAGTTGATAAATAGTGGATTTACGTTTTAACGTTTTTACGTTTTATCTTCGGTTTACGATCTGTGAAGATCAGACCATCGGTTTTACTTCAAATTTTAATATGTTGATCGTATGACTGTCCCGATGACTTTGTGAGGTCACGGGCGAAGATCCGTCCGTTGGATCTTCGTATAATTGTGAAATAGTGATTCGGAAGGCGATTCGTGAGAATCCGACCGTCGGATTTTCATGAAATTTTGTGGAGATGTTTATAAGGACGATTCAGGAAGATCCAACCGTTGGATCTTTGTGATAATTTTGGAGGATGATCCTAAGGGCGATCCGTGAGGATCCGACCGTTGGATCATCATATAATTTCGATCCGACCGTTGGATCACCTTTATTTTCGAATCCGACCGTTGGATCACCTTTATTTTCGAATCCGACCATTGGATCATCTTTATTTTAGAATCTGACCCTTGGATCGTCGTTTAAGTTTATTTCGTGTTTCGTTTACTAAGCAAAGACCGTACTTGATTAGGTACTTGACGGTTTGAGTTGACGAGCGTTTGGAATATCGTTATATTTGACTTTTTAGAAGACGCAGCTGGATTAGAGGTGAGTAAACCTCACGTGTTTCATATTACGAACTGAATAAATTTAATTACTTTATTTTTGTCGTAATTGTGTGAAAATATTTATGGAATAAATATTTGTTTTAAATCATATGGCCTTGATCAACTACGGTCCATAGGTAAGTAAAATGATTTTATTATACAAATGAATTTCTCGGTTTTTATGCTTGAACTATAGTTGGTATTAGTAGTCATTCCCGAGCGGATGATTACGTATATATATATTTACGTGGAATATATATTTTGGTTGACGTGTGATTGGTATGATGAAATGATTGAGAATGGATTTGGATATTATTCAAGCTATTAATCTCCCATTTAATTGTTGAATAATGAAATGTTGATCATGTGGTGTGAAAGCTATTTTATATGCCCAATTGTGAATATGTGGAAATTATTTTAAGAAGTAAAGATTTGTCTTGAAATAATATGTCTCTTTATGTGGGTGTACATATACATATATACGATCTAAAATTTATAAAGATTGTATGTTGTGAATTTGATTATGTCTGAAAAGTACAATTGTGAAGCCGGGTGATTACAACAACCCCGTGCTTAAGTGAATTACTGGTAAATGTGTTTTGATGTTATGATGACGTTAAGCTGTGGGCCCTAGTCCCTTCAGATAGTGCACTATTATACTCTTAGGAAGGGTGTTACTTTGAGTATACATACTTTGGAGGTGTCCTTGGTATGCTGCGGCTTACCCATGCTTTGGTATTATGGACCCTAGCATGTGGATTCCCGTGCTTTGGTATTATGGACCCTAGCACGCGGATTTATGATTTGTTACCAGTCAACCTGGTTTTCCCGTGTTTTGGTATTATGGACCCTAACACGTGGAATTATGATTTGATACCAGTTAATCTGAAAATTCACTAAAAAGAGAAGTGTACTTATGTTATTTTGATCAAATATCTATCTATGATATATTTTTGAATATGTGAAGGTGTTAGTGAAATTGATCAAATATCTATCCATGATATATTTTGAATATGTGAAGGTGTTGGTAAAAAGAAAATCAAGCATGCATTGCTTTAATGTTATTTCACATATTAATGATGAAATATTTGTTGGTTGAGTTTTAAAAGAGAGTATCGAAAAATACTTACTTTTATGTTTATGTGATTTTTGGAGTTACCTTGTGAGTGTGTTGATTGTTTACCTGAGTTATAATAATTGCAATTTAATCAATCAACAGTTCTTTCTTGTTTACTCTTACGGGCTGTCAAGCTCACCGGGTTTGTGTTGTTGCAATCCCGGTACATGATTCAAATTGTGTAGCGGGTAATCTCACAGGTCAGGAGAATCAGGGCAGTGATCGTGCGGTTTAGAGTAGTAGTATTAAATTTACAGCATTTGTTTTTGTGAGGAGAATTATACTCACTTTAGCTTTACAATTTGATTTGGTGAGAGTGTGCTGTAATAAGTAACATGAGGATTTGGTTTATGTAATATCAAGAGGTGTAATTAGTGGTTGTTTCTGAGAGAAAAATTCAGAACGTTATTTGTATTGTTATTAGTCATGTTCCGGATTTGAATCCTTATTTCAAAATTCGGGGCGTGACACCCGCCCTAGAGCTCTCTGGACGTGAAGCACGACCCATGACTACTTCCCAAGGTATGGTCTGTAGCGGCTCAACCTCTAGCGGTTCTGGCAGTGAGGTTTCTGCATGGGCAGACGGAAGCAACGAGTCAATAAATATTCTATCCGCCGCGCTGAACGACACGTCAGACCCGGAATCCTCACTGCTCGAAATCTCTATGACGTTAGCCATCCCAAACCCTAAACCCCACACCAGTTAGCACAAACACAGATCTAGCCTATTCTTACATCAGTTATAGCCAAGAACATCAGCAACAGTTTACCCAGAAAACACAAAAACAAGAACAAACAACCCACAAACACTTAACCCATATTCGACCATCTAGTGGATCCAGAAATCCTAACTGTGTCAAAAACACCAAAACCCATCCCCAAAACCCACTTTACACACACAGAACACCCCAAATTCACGAAACCCAGAAAACTGACAAAAGCAAATACACAGCAATTCAATGGAACAGGGATGAGATTCAGAGCACCAACCTCAAAGGCGAGATCTTCGGTGTGATTGAAGGAGCTTGTTGTCGCAGGTAGAGGCCTCGTCCCCAAGATCCGTTGACTCAACAAATTTCGTCCCCTAGAACATGCTTCGCAAATCGCAGAGCTTGAAGACGACGACTCAGGTTTGAAGTTTTCACAAAGTGTCAAATCTCGACAGAGTTCCCCCCCTTTTATGTCAACATCAACGCGTTCTAAGCTGCCCGCTCAAAAACGACATCACACACCAGCCGTACACGTGTCGCAAGTCTCCACTTACTCTCCGGATTAACCGAGCCGTTGCCTCGGTTACGAAATCCATAATTACTATCATTTATGGCGAGAAGAAGGCCAGGCTTAGGAGGCAAGCCTCCGCACGCTAACCCTCTACGGGTTGGACACGTGTCAACAACCACCAGACGAAGCGTCTGGTGGAAGTAACCACTTGGATGACTTCACCCACAGTCCGAATTCCCCGCTGAGCGAAACCCCGCCAGCGGAACTTCTCCCTTGTCATCTTCCAAGTGACGAAGTCCCCGTTGAGCGAAACCCCGCCAGCGGAACTTCTCCCTCGACATCCTCCAAGTGACGAAGTCTCCGCTGAGCGAAACCCCGCCAGCGGAACTTCTCCCTCGACATCCTCCAAGTGACGAAGTCTCCGCTGAGCGAAACCCCGCCAGCGGAACTTCTCCCTTGTCATCTTCCAAATGACGAAGTCTCCGCTGAGCGAAACCCCGCCAGCAGAACTTCTCCCTAGCCATCCTGCAAGCGGGGTGTCTTCCGCTACACACCTCTAGCGGAACCCCCTTTCATCTTGCAAGCTGCGTGCTTTGTTTAGCGCAATATCGCTCAATAAAGTACCGTCAGGCACGTCTACTGGACGCTGCTTCCTGCTGCAGTCAGAAGGGGGATATCCGCCAGCGGCGGATCCCGAGGCCACGCCTCACTCTGACAACGACCGCCACGCGGCGTTACGGTCAGACCGTCCCTACGGGACACGGGGACTTATCAACAGTCTACGACAGCCCTGATCATGCACGTTGACCCCCGTCACTCGGGTACTAAGATTGGGTTCGCTACCCAACACCCTCTGCTCCGTGCAGCTCCCCCCTCAACGAACAATTTGTCGACCATCCGGAGGTCTATCTTAGCCGGAGAGTGGGGGACTCCCTGTGGGGCCTAGCAGGGGCCCACCCGAAAGGGTATAAAGCGTTTGCTCACAAAATCCATGGTTGACAACGCACTGGCGCTAATTATGCTCCTGCAAGTCTAGCGGAAGAAAACGCTTCAAACCGCCGAGCAACTCCCCAACCAAGATTGCCCTCCTTGACTGGGGACTTGGGGGACTTGTACATACATGTACAGTTGCAAGCATAATTAGCTACAATGGGCCACGCTCATTGTACCGCCAAGGGTACTAATTCCAACCAAAGGAATGACATACAGATACACCGCCAGGCGGACTACAACCTCAGCGGCGGATCACCCCCAGATCACGGCCGACGCGTCGCCACGCACCGCGCCAAGGTAGCATCAGAAGCTCCTGAAGCTGGGAACTGAAGCACATCAGTCCCACATCGAAAACAAGGAAGAGGTCAGCCTCCTCCTCACCTATAAAAGGTTCTCTCCTCTCTCCTCATTAAGGACGCATTCAATGCTTACCTACTGTTACTTTGTCAACATAAATACATTGACTAACTTAGGCATCGGAGAGTTGAAGACCGCTCAGCGCGGTCTCCCTTTGACGCCCTTTGTATTTTACTTGACAGGTAGCGGAAGCTTTGAGAACACCACAAGTATCGATCCGCCCACCGGATCGGCGTTAACAAAGGTTCAGCTACCGCCGAACTTTTAGATATCAACACTAACCTTCTGTGTGCAGTTCTACCACACTTGTGCATCACCCTCAAGCATAAACGAGGCTATCTTTCTCTTCTCAATGTCGTCACAGACGACCATCTCGAAGTAGGTCTTAATGTTCTCAATCTATTGATCTGCCAATATGTGATCCATATATACTTCCCTGGAATGGGACTGCTCCCAACCTAGAAATCTCGTTTGCCAACCTCGACAAACAAGTGGCATCCCTCACATCAACCACAGGTGGAGCAGGCAACTCAACACTTGATGCCTCCACCTGATCCTCTAAAATCTCCTTAACAAGAGGGATCCTGCCCCTACCTCGGGCTCTTCCCTTAACTCTGGGACTACCTCAACCCCTAGCTTTGTCTCTCAGATGATCCATTACCTGAGAAGAGTAGCAACACGTGGTTAATAATTTTATAACTCTCAAACACAAGTATAAGTCAACACTATGACTAAATCAACCACAACACTACGTCAGAGGATACAATTCCGTCCCCAATTTCAAACAAGAGTTAAATCTAAAGGTTTCCATTCCTCAAAAGACTATAACTCAAGAAGCTACACAAAGCTCCTACACTTACATCACCGAGCTAACACTACTCTGACGACTTAACACTATAACCTTCCCCGACATACCCAATAACTATATCAGTACCGAAGAGTATCAAATGGGGATCCGCTGCAGACGGGCCATCACTCAAGGAGTACAGATTATCACCAAGTATATACCTTATGCTCTGATACCAAACTGTCACGCCCCGATTTTTAAACATAATTAAAAATCAATATAATCCCAGAATTATACATGCGTGATGGTTCAGCTATCAATACAAAATACCTGGAATTTTTTTTTCTTTTTAAACCAAGTACACACTGATGCCATGAACCCACAATGTCAATATATACTCGCTCAGCAGAGTCATATATTACACAAGTTTACGAATTAAATTGTCACAACAAAATAAACGTAAATGCTCCTCATAGCTTACTACATAGCGGAAGTCATACAATGGCAAAGCCAACAAAATTTGCTTTCTATCCGTACAGCTGTGAACACACTATTCCAGCTTCAGCCATGATTACCCTGACCTATAGGATTAAGCTCTACACCATCGAATAGTGTACTAGGTTGCCACACAACAAACCCGGTAAGCTTATGAAAGCTTGTATTAGTAACTCAAATAGATCAATCAAGCAACTCACACTAATCCCAATAGCACCCCAATCAACTTAAGGAAACAACTCAACCATGATTCTTTCCAACACTCTAAGTCCTTTCCTCAAAAGGAACAACACAAGTCACCGCCGTGACACAAACATATTATTTGATAACTCAACAAATCAATATGAAATTCAAAGTCTCTCATGCACAATAAAAGAAAGAATACTCTCGAGACTCTCTTTTAA
This sequence comes from Rosa lucieae, assembly GCA_024704745.1. Classification (NCBI taxonomy): domain Eukaryota; kingdom Viridiplantae; phylum Streptophyta; class Magnoliopsida; order Rosales; family Rosaceae; genus Rosa; species Rosa lucieae. The sequence goes on from CM045492.1 coordinate 44,844,436, forward strand.
ACTACATACTTATAAGTCTCAAGCAACCTCTACTGTTACCCCCATAAGCTATAATGGCAGACAGACTAGAGTTTTAACTGATCGTAACCACTCACCCGGCCAAAGGCATGGTTCCCGATTACATGCCTTGGTCACCATCTGTGACGTATGATTTTCAGACCCATCTGGTCTTCGAACCAACATTGAATAAGTTCCACTCGACCTAAAAATGTTACATAAATATAATAAAAGATTTCCCCTTCCCTGATCACCATCTGTGACTCTTGGTACAATGACCAATACATTAAAAATAAGTCACGCTTGACTCAAAAATGTCACCTCAAACTCAACACTTTTCAAACAATAGAAAACATCTTTTTCCACGATATCGTTTCCCGAAAAGTCACATTCAAAACAATAATCTGAACACAATCATGCATATTGTTCCATCACACATCAAACTCACAAGAATATATAAATATATATATATATATTTCACGTAAATATATATACACACACGCGCGCGCGCGTGTAGTCATTCGCTCAGGAATGCCACTAATACCAACTATAGTTTGCAGTTAAATAAATAACTCCCAAAACGATAAAGGTAACTGCGTTCGTAAATTAACATTGTGAGATTACTCACCTCGAAATTCCTGCTGCGTCTTCACACAACTAGATAACTGTTAGCCAAATAGTCACCCTCAAGTATAAGGGGTACAAGTAATAGTATATGGATTTAAGAAAGGTTGTCGAATCCACCAGGATTGGATTCCTTTCACTAGCTAGGGTGTCAACCTAAGGAGAGCTAGAATATGCAAATGTACAATCACAAACCTAAATTCACAAGAAATCTAGGCTCATGGTGAGTATGTTCATTGTGGTGGTAGTGAGATTGTTTGTTGGATAGAGTGGTGAACCAAATTAAATTAAATGATCAAATATAAACTAAACTACTCTAAATAAACTAGTAATATAATGGATGAAGTTAGGGGTTGGATTGTCTACCACTAACCTCCCTTGCAAGTATTGAAATTCAAATACAAGTGATGATATTCTAATTTTCCAATTACCCTCTTTGCATCCATATAAGACTACAAAGGCTTAAACTCCTTTAATGTTATCAATTCGAATCGGATAAGTCTAGAATTAACTATCTAAGAACAATTCATATTACCGGTTAAGTCTCAATTCATTGTTCCTAGATGCATAAAGCTTTGAGTTTAGATAATCATGCAAGCAAACCAATCCTAGATCTAGGTGATTTTAACTCACAACCTCCATATGCACATAGAGGATGCTATCATGCTATTAATGCTCAAGGTTAACTACTCCCTAAACATTTTTTCATGAGATGACAAACACAACACATTCAAAGTAGTTAAATTTGAATGCATTCACTTCTTGAATTAGCATATGAAGATGAAAATCACAAATAACATCAAATGTAAATTAAAACATCAATTCATACAAGTTTGGCTAGGGCTTTCAACCATAGCCCCAACAAAGTAACTACTCACTCATAGTCATACAAATTGGCATTAAATCTATAAAGTAAATCAAGGTAAATTAAAGAGTTAAGGGAAGAAAGAACTAGTTGAAGCTTGAGAAATCAATGAGTAGCTTCTCCTTCATTTTTCTCCTTCAATGCTCCTTGAATCCTCCTTGATGGTGGTATGGATATATAATGAACTTCTTGATGGTTGATAGGAGCATTTTAATGCGACGTTTTAATAGTTATTTCTTCATATTTTACTTAGTTATTTCCTTAAATAAATAAATTTTAATTTAGTTTTTATTTTCTAGGTACAAGGGAGAAAATGGAGAAGAAATGAGCTGAAATGAATACACATGGCAAAAAGAGAGGAGTCCTGATGGCACTAGGAAACCACATGGCTTGAAGATGACGTTGGAGATATTATTGGAGAATTAAATCTGATTTTGCCATGGGAAATTATGGAGTTAATGTCAAAAATCAAGAGAGGATCAAAGATAATGATGCCATGGAGAGATTTAAGGGAGAAAAGGTCCAAAACAAGTCCAGATTCATTCCTATTTTCACTCAAGATTATTTTGGCCGAAAATTAAGAGAAAAATCAGATAAAATCTTGCGAAATAAAAAATAATATATTTGGAAAGATTATGGAATTATTTTGGAGCTTTTTGATTGGTTGAGTGACATGGCAGAGCTGACGTGGCATTAATTCATTGGTTGGAGTTGTGTGGTGCAACCAGAAAATTCCTTAGAAATTAAATTCATGAAGCTTTGCCTTCTCCTATATATACCCATCTTTAACACACACCACCACACCACTTAACACGCACCACCACACCACCACACCACCACACCACTACACCACTACACAAAACCACAACACACTTCTCTCCATTAGAAAATAAACATTAGAAAAATTCTCTCCATTCTCTAGTCTTCAGAAGCTCTGCATCTCAACCAAGGAGGAGAAGAAGTCATGCAATACAACAAGATTCTATCCGCCATCCACCCTTGTGTCGTCCCTAGAAGATTGCTTGCTTTCAAGGATTTTCAAGTTCTTCGTCTCAAGGCTTTGTCATTCATCTTTCACGGTGTATTTCATACTTTCTCTTTTTTTCTTTTGTTTGATTCGTAGAGTTATGAATTCTAGTTAACATGACGTTAAGGGCAAAGTTTAAAGCCCGTTTATATGTTTTGAAATAAAGTTGTGATTTCTTTATGTTGATTTATATGTTGCTTATGTGAGATTGCTTGATTGAATTTGATTTACAGAAAACTTTTATATGTATGTGTTCTTTGGTGGCCAACTTAGGATATATGCATGTAATTGGAGCTAATTTAAGTAGTGAAGGCTTTGGACAAAAGTTGAAATCAATTAAGGAGGATTGCAAATAGGTGAACTTATTCATAACTAGGTTGTGCACTTTGGTTGACATCCTTTCTCTATGCTTCATGCGTTGAATGTGTTCTTGATTAGCTAGCTTTCTAGACTATGATTTCATGTTCAATAGGATTAATGTAGGTGCTTTCACTTGGATTAATTATTGAAGGAAAGTAAAAAATGGGAAATCGTTTGCTTTCTAACGTTTCACATGGTCAACTTGTTTCTCATGACATAGAAAATCAACTATAAGAATTGTGATTGGATTTCTTGCATATGATTGTGGTTTTGATCTTTATTCCTTGCGTTCCACTCTTGTATATATGTTTTTTTACATTTTCTTTATTTTATTTATTTAATTTTTAATTCTAAAACCCCCTAATTGTGTTTACTTGTATATATTTCTTTCTTTGTTTTATTTTTATAAATAATACTTTGTACTTGTATTAATTCTTTGTTTCTTTTTGCAATTACAAGTGTACTCTCAATCCCCGGTTAGAACGATCCCTACTTATTCTATACTAACGATGACATTTTCAGGGTTAAATTGTGCGCTTACTTTTAGCGTATCAATGGTGATGAAGATATGATGCTCATTTAGCTAACTTTGAGTGGTGGTGATGATGGAGGAGATGGAGTAGATTGGGTATTGTGGGTTTGGATTTTGAGAGGTGGATATGGAGGTTCTATGAAGGAGATGAAGAGAGAAAGAAGATGTAATGGATAAAGGAATTGGAGATTGAGAGTGAGCGGAGAAGGTATTTATATAGGGAAGAAAAAGAAGAGTGAAATGATGAGAGGAAGAAAAATAATGAAAGTGGTTTATAAAATATGGAAAAGATAGAGTGATGATGAAATGAAAGCAAAGCATGAAGGTGCAGAAATATGGAAGTGATGATGATCTATTAAAGAGATTGGAATAGAAAAATATATCCAAGGAAAAAGAGAAAAGCATCTAGCTTTCTTCATGTGGGTAGGAAACATGAACATGTTGAATGTTGAGCTGGTTTTAGGTCAGTTTCTGCCCCTTTATTCCTTCAATTATGTCTCCACCAAGACTTCAGAATGGGCCTCCGATTTCTTCATATCAAATGTTCCTCTATGAGTGTAGATCATCCTTGTCAAATTTCAGAGCTTAATTCCATGTGATTGGGCAGGAAATGCTGCTGGACTCTTTACAGGTCCAGTTTTCCAGTTTTGCTTCTGCAGAAAATTGGACTGACTGTTTGAAGGCTTTCCACTCAAAACTAGCTCTGGCACTCTTCATAACAAATGATCCTTGGGATGTGTAGGATGAAACTGGAAGGTTTAACTCATTCGGAGTTCGTTTGGTCAGGCGGCTACTCCTCCTTTCTTGTCTAGCTCACTTTCCCCTAGCCCGAGTAAGAAAATGTTCTAAAGTTGACTTTTTAGTGTATTTTCATTCTTCTCCATCATTTCCCAGCATGATAAGGAAAACATAATAAATATATATAAATAAACACAAAGGTTAAGCAAAAGTACAAGATTAGGGAAATAATGAAATTGGATTAGTCAACATTAAATTTGGACTTTAGAACAAGTAATTTTCATGTTTTTGAGGACAAATATGTATATGAATTATGATCCAACAATAACTTATACAACGCACTCTGTCAAACATCTAAGGAAAGTATGGTCTCAAATCAGTACACAAAACATAAGCGATTAAAGTTCAAATCCCCATTTGAACTAAAACCCATAAGTAACGTCAATCAAGGCGAAACTTCATCCGAGACCACCCAAAGTCTCCAGAATACTTCTAGGATCGATATGTCAAAACTACAAATCGATCGAACGATCAGATTCTCACGGATCAAAAACTGAGATAATCGAAACCGCTAAAAGCCCTAATATTATCAAACTATCTCCAAAAGTTACATATTGTATATCAAAATGCTCGTATCAACGAGTAGATTATAATATGGAAGAAACTGCCCCAGACATGGCCGGACGCACCGCCATAAGCGGCTGCACTTGCACCGCATGCGCCGCCATACCAAACTCAAAACTAGCTTGATCCAACCATCCAAAATGTAGAGAATACCAAGTGGAGCAACTTTAATACCTAGGGTTCAAGCCAAATCCGCCTAAATCGCCGCCGTAAGCCAAAATATACTGTTAAGCGTGAGTTGCAACTCCACACTGAGAATTGCTCAAAACCACCACCAAGGATAGAAAGAGGAGGCTTTCATGAGGAAAACAAGACTGGTTTCAAGCCCAGCTGTCGCCGGAGATCAGAGAACCGATCGGGTCCGCCACCACCAAACTTCGAACAACCATGCTCAGTGAGAATCAGTGTAAGAGACTGCCGCAGGGAGGACTGGACAGAGGAGAGGAGTCGATTTGGGTTGGCTTCACCACTAGGGGTCGCTGGAAAATGAAATGCCGACCGGGTCAGAAATCCAGGTCCGGGTCGGGTCGGCTAGAAGTTAAAGAGAGCTTGAGTTTCTGGAAATTTATGGAATTTGCCCCAAAAGGAAATTTTCGGATTTGGTGAAATATTTCAGGGAATTCTCTATTTATACTAAAATTTCCGAAAATGGAAATAACTTCCGTTGATCATAACTTTCTTGTACAAACTCTGATTTATGCTTTCCGCATGTCCATGAACTCGTATCGACGCACTCTACGACTTTTGTGAAGGAAGTTTTTGGAGAAACTCAACATATAAAAAGTCAATCTTCATACCCCCCTAAAACTATGCGTTTCGAATAATTATTTGTCCGAAAATAATTTCACTTCACGAATAACATACGAACAAAGCATAACAACAATAATTTGTACAACTGGTCCATTATTAATTGCAAGAATTAAAGAAAGAAAATCCAGGTCATCACAGAATATCTACCCCATGCTGAAGATATACATCGACTTCCAGCGGACTTAGATGTTTTCTTGGGTCGTTACACTCGGATTAGGAGTAGCCGACGCCATGACGAACTCAAAGATCTTATTGATCATTTATGGAATCTTAGAGGCAGTCGGCCTTAAGTATTTCCCATTTTTAAGTGTGTTATTGTTTTAATTGTCTTAGTTGTGTTATGTTTCTTTAAATAAAATAGGTGCCAGGATGGTCTCCTAGCTTGAGTGGGTTTCGCTCCTCGTTTTACTTATATTGAAATGAATAAATTTTAATGAATTTTATGTTTAATGTCTGATGATTAACTTTTATTTATACTAATTTGTTAGACATTTTTTTATCCTGGCCCAAACAAACAAGCAGCCACCCAAAAAGAAAGTTTTTTGACAAAAGTAAAACCAAATATTATAAATGTAACAAAACCGGCCACTTGTCAAATAACTGCCTGGTAAAAAATACTATTAAAAAATCAAAAATCAGTAAAGAAGAATGTGAAAATCTTATTCGGCTTTTAGAATTAAGAAACACTAATTCAGAAAATGAACATAGTAAAAATGATTTTACACCAATAGAATCTTCCACCTCAACTGATTATGATGAACATTCTTCACAAGATATCACTTTTGGTTGCAAAGATACTTGTTGCAAAACATTAAATGTTCTTTCTAAACAAGAAGAACAGGAAGAATTATTAATTGTTCTAATTGGCAAAATCGATAACCAAGAATTAAAATCGGAATATCTCAAGAAGTTGAAAAAATTAATCACAGAAGAAAACGTTGTTAACATCCCTTAGCAAAAAATTTGCCTTACTTCAACCTTTGACAAATTCAAAACTAGTAAAAAAGAAATAACAATCCAAGATTTACAACAAGAAATAAAGACAATTAAGACACAAATACAATATTATTACAAAAAACAAATTTAAAAACCAGTCATGACAACAAAGAAATCAAACATGACTTAAATATTCTTAAAATAGATAATCAATTCCTTAAAATACAGCATCCTAATGAAAACCCTGTTAACAACGAATCACCTGAGCAAAACGATGCAGAATCATCTGAGCAAAAAACTCTTAGTGTTATTCGTCAAATCCAACTTAAAAAATGGTAAACCACAGTACAACTTAAAATCAAAGACTTCCAATTCGCAACAACAGCGCTCATTGATTCAAGTGCAGATCTCAACTGCATACAAGAAGGCTTGATACCTTCCAAATATTTTGAAAAAACAAAAGAATCATTAAGGATAGCTAATGGAACCAAAATGGATATGAAGTACGAAATCCCCAAAGCACATATCTGTAAAACAATGAATGCTTCAAAACACCATTTGTCCTAGTCAAAAACTTGACCGACAAAGTAATTCTAGGTCTTCCTTTCATTAATTTAATATACCCTTTTACAACAGAATATGATGGTATTATCACCTATCCATTTAGTGAACCAGTCAAATTTACCTTTCTATCTAACCGGAAATTCATACACTAAAGTTTTCCAAGAAAATTCTATTTCAAAAACACTCAACTGTATTCAGGCAAAATATAAGCAGATAACCTTCCTTAAAGAAGAAATCAATTTCAAACGAATTGACACCCAACTCCAAGAACCTTTCCTTCAACAAAAAATCAAAATTTTTGCAGACAAAAATTGTTTTTAGAGTAAAATTTGTTTGGTTCGAAATTATTTTTGTTTCTTGAGTAAAATTTATTGGGGGTAATTTTTCATTTTGTATGATGACAGTCAAATTCATTGTTTTTCTTTTTATGTCGGCGTGAAGGGGGTAAAGGTGGTAGACCATATTGTTCACAAAAGTTGCCTACATATTTGGCTGTTTTCTTATCTGATTTTACTTGAGAGTTTAATTTCATATCTATGCACATTTTTAATCCTTCTTTTTGAATAACTGTAATAATGTTTCCATATGTAAGAGTATCATAATTAATGTGTCCTATTTCATTACGTAGGACTTGTCTAATTTTGTGAGCAAATAGTTTGAGTAAGCCGTTTATGAATTTTTCTTTCCAGAAGGGTTGGTTACTATCATCTCTAAGCATTACTCTAGAAATGAAGACATCTTTATACCATTTAAAATCACTTAAGGTTGGACATCTAAGATTGCTAAGTTGATCATGGATTCTAGAGCTAATGTGACTAGGTGTGCCTATGAAATGTTAAATAATTGTGTAAAATAAAGTATTGACAGCATCAGAAATTCCCATCCCGATGTTTTCATCAAAGATTGGAAGTCCTTCCTCGTCATGTAGTTGCTTGTGTAATGGCTACTCTAGAATCTGGTGTGAGATGTTTTTCCCACCAGGAATGAAGCATTCTTGTGAATCCTGTGGAGAGGATGTCAATAATTTCAGATTGGCTAAAATTATGATTGGTGACATAGTTATTGGCTGCCATGGACATATGATGTAATTTATTTAATATTTCTTGTTCTGATAAATTATCAATATTCCATTCGTATGTTTTATCGGAAGAGACTGAAAACTGATTACTGGGATATGTATTGGGTTGAATATCTAACGGTAAAGGGCATTATGTCAAGTTTTTGAAATTTCGTTTCTTTGGATGAGCTATTCTATGTATTTGGAGGTCCCTAAATGTTTGATTTATTTTTGAAATCGTACTGGAATCACTATCAGAATGTGAGGAAGATTCTGAAGATGATTCATGGGTATGGATGACTGCAAGTCTATTGGGTTCAGCTTTCTTTTGGGAAGATCTAGAAGAACTGGAGGTAACTGAGTGGATCTAAACAGTCTACTCGATCATAATGAAAAGTGACTAGGAAGGCTGGATCAAAATGTTAAATTTGGAAGGTCTTAAAACCTCAGTTTTCTGCCTTAGGGGCTAGGATTCTCTCTTCCGCTCATGCCGCATCCTCTCATGCCTCACCCAAGACTCATTGTTTGGATCTAGACTTATTGTTTGGTTGGAGAAAATTTAAGCAAAAAGGTGGAAAAGAAGAGGTAATTAAGTACTTACAAAATTAAGGAAGAGAACCAGACAAACAATCATTTAGCAGATAGGTAGAATAGGAGAGATCAACTCAGATACCTCACCTAGGCGGTAGTCCGCCTCCTGGGACTTGAGTAGTTTTAATATCTACAATCAACTCTTACGGCTTTGATACCAGAAACCGAGCGGAAGTGGAAAATATACTACAATTTACTGATTAATATACATTAAGCATAAAGCATAAATTACTGAGAATAAAATTGACTTTTTAATTGAAAACTAAATTACAAAACATAAAAACTTGCTACTTCAAAACCAGTATGCATGAAGGTTTTGATAGTGTTTACAGTGGAGAAAGGAAAGGGTAAGGCAAAGACTACTCAACACATGAGTTGCTCAGCCAAAACTAGAGAGAAAATGGGAAAAATGGAACTTGAGTGTGTGTGTGTGTGTGTGTGTATAAATTAAATCAAACATAAAATAGAAGACTCAAATATGAATCTGTTCCATAGTGGAAAGATTTGTGTTTTGGACTCAAATTTGAGTATGAAAAAATGAGTCCGAAATATGGGTCCAAAAATAAGTCTTGCACCACTGCAGCACCCAATGAAAGTAAGTCATTTTGTATACTATTCAAATGAACTCAAATCATTATTCCAGCTTATTTGGATCCAAATTTGAGTCTAAAAAATGAGTCTCCACTGCTGATGCTCTTAGGCCATGTTTGGTTAGCGAAAAGGAAAGGAAAGGAAATGAAATCACAAATGAAATCAATAACCAAAAGCAGACGAATCAAAAACCAAAACCAAAACCACAGATGAAATGAAAAACGAAACACACAGTGCATATATATATATATATATATATATATATATGTATAACGTTGCTCAGTTACGGACGTCCGTAGTTTTTAAAATCTGCGGATGATGAACACTAGCCATTGGATATGGTTAAATGAACCTCAATGGCTATGATTAAAATCTGCAAAAAAAAAAAAAAGGATCTGTTTAAGGTCATACAGGCGGGTTTTAAATGGATACGACCTGGATCAAAAATAAAACCCACCTGCAAAGGTTTGAGTTGAATCTCGATTCTTCTCAAGTTGTCTTCTTTAGAACAAAGAATAGCACAACTTCATCCGTTTCTTCAGTCCTTCAAGCCCACCCTAACTCCCCAACTCCTGACAGGCTTCAGTTACTTCAAGGTTGCTGAAGAGCTTCACTCCTTCAATCCTTCAAGCCCACCCCGAGTCCCAACCAGGCGACCAGCCGACCATGATTGTCGAGCAAGGCAGCAAGGTGCTGCCTTCCTTTCTCTTCTTCTCTCATAGTCTCAAAGATCGAAGGCTCCTTCTCTTTTACTCTTCTTCTTTGCGGCAATCAATTGAATGTACTGTAAGTAAGATTCAATTTTGTTGTATTTATTCAATTCAATTTGAGGAAATTTTTAGGGTTAAGAATTGACGTTGATTTCAATTTTGTGGGTGTTGATTTAGGCTTTGTTGACTTGCTATGGAACATTGGAAGTCTGGAACGTGCTTTCTTGCTTACGATTTATTGTGGTTTTCTCCTTCTCTTTCTTCCAATTCGATGTGAGGAACTGACTCAACTGAGGACTGACCCACTGAGGAACAATGGTTTCGAATTTATTGGTATGGTTTTAGTTTAATTTTCTTATTGGTATGGCTTTTAGTTTGATTTGTTTTTGTGTAATTGTCAAAGAACACTTCTTCTGACTTAGCAACTAGTCTTTGCTATTTGTCGGCATTCGACAAAAGAGTTGAGTCTGGAACTCTTAATCCTATCTTTCTCAGTTCATTCTTTTGGCAGAAAGAATAACTATTATCATAGGAAGGAATTTACTATATACGGTGGATGATGTTCATAAACTAGTCTCATTGAGAAAGGAATTTACTATATACGGTGGATGATGTTCATGAACTAGTCTCATTGAAAAAGGAATTTACTAAACTATTACTAAACTAATCTTTGCTATTTGTCGGTGAATTCTGCTTTCTACTTATCTTTTTTTTTTTTGTTTAATTACATTTACGGTTGCATTGATGTTGTTATCAAGTTTTGTAATTGATGATAGTTGGAAATCGTGTGATGCAATAATTCAACACTCGGACACGTTAATTTATTGTGCTCTATTTCTAGCTGTTGTGGGTAATGTTCTCTTGCCATCGAAGTTGACAAGTTGTTAACTTGGCATCAGTTCGAGCAATGGCTCTTCATCCATGTTTAAATTTGAGAAACTCTTCATATTTTTCTCTCTTTGTGTACCTATTAGATTGTTGTTGGGATTCTGCCAATAGGATGGATTCAATATAGTTTGACCAGATCGGATAATCATAGGGTTTAGGAGAATAGAGACTAGACTAGTACCTTTGGACAACAATCTAATACTTTCGGTTCTTTTCTAATCGCATTAGACTGCTAACTGTTTAGGAAGAAATATTATGTACTCACTCCCAATTTGGCCAAGTTGAGTGTTTGTCAAGGCTGCAAATATTTATGGGATTTAGAGTTTATTAGCAGCTTGAGTTTTGGGATTCAATAGTTCAACATAAAATATCACCTTCCATATATGTTCCTTTCTGTATGTTTTTGTGCCTAAGCTAAGTCTGCTTTGTCTTATATTAATTGAAGGTACAAATACTAATACTTGTTACATCTATGCAAATTATAGCATAATGAACGATGGCCAAGCATCACCCTGATTTGATTATGTGCGGGAAGCAACCAGGGATTGTCATTGGGCGGCTCTGCTAGAAGTGTGATGGGTCGTTGTGTTATCTGTGAAGGAGTTGGGAGTTCTGATGCTTACTATTGCTCATTCGTAGTTTTTGTGGAAAAGAAAGGAAAAAAAAACCTCAATGGTGTACAAGTTAGCATTATTATGTATGTTAGATAAATCAGAACAATTGTGGCTGTTAACCTATTATAATTGAATATAATAGTTAAAGTCGATTATAGTAATGGAATTGTAACAGTTACATAACAATGGAATGCTGCAAAGAACAAACTTTTTCTGCTGAATTATTTCTTTCTTTATACTTTGCTGCTATGCTGCAAAACCAAATCATGAAGATAAAGTCTCTTCAAAAGCCGGGGAACTTAATTGTCATGATCTTCATCGAAGGAACTGGAGTTGTCACCTTCATCAGTTAATATTGGCCCGTCATCTTCTTCCACATATTTGTCAAGAAGAGAACTACGTGAAAATAACAACTAATTAACTAAAAGACTATATATATATATATATATATATGCAAGGAATAAACAAAGTATTTCACAACGTTACCTATCTTTAGGCATACTAAGTGCTGGACAGTTCCGTTTATCATGTAATTGCCCATACAAACCACATCCATGACATTTCCTTGTACTACTTTTCTTTCTCTCTGTCTTCTCCTTTGTTTTCTTAAGCCTTTTACTAGAACCCTTTGCTTTGATAATCTTTGACTCGTTATACCTATGTTGAACATCACTTGGCAACTTCTTACCGATACTTTCACTTTCACTATTATTGACTTGCATTTGTTTGAGGTTATCAAGCACACTGTCAAGAGCTTCGATAAACATGGTCTGAGCTTCATCAGGACTTGTAAGGACTTTGTCAATAACAAGTGAAGCATGATGAAATAATTTACTACGCTTCACCACCAATGCATTTGTATCTATTATGGCCAACCCGTCTAGGTCCTTAACTATAGTAGCATTTGCAACTTTAGTCCATCTCTCTAAAATATATTGGTCAAGCAAGTAATCTACTTCCTGAACTTTTAGCAAATATTCCAAGATGTGCCTACAAGGGATTCCTTCACTTTGAAATTTTTTGCAAGTACATGAAGCAAGGTCCATATGCTTGTGATAAACAATTTCTCAATCCTTTTGAATCTGATCACTTCTTTTCTTGACCAAGTACAATCTTTGATTGTCATCCTCTCTCATAAGTTGAAACCTGTAGTTGAAAAAGCTAATATAGAACTCATTTGAAATTGTTGGAAACATGCACGAGTATAAATTCCAGACATTTGAGATTCCATAGGATGAGGAGTATTCAACTGAGGCTCTTCATTTGCATCAATATGGGTAGAAACTAACTCTTGATGACGTTGATGTACAAGTCCTCTATTAAAGCGAATCACAAAGTCTAGTAATGAATTTTTGTGGTCAACATACTTCTTGAAAAATGAATGACAACTTTCAGCACGTTGGCTACTTGACATTCCAGCCGTGAAAATGTGATTACAGTATGCAGGCACCCATGATGCTCGAATGTCATAAATTGATTGAAGCCATCCATTGTCACTTAAACTACTTTTCTCAACAACTTCCTTCCACTTCTTATCAAATTCTTCTATCATCTCAGAGTTCCATACACAACTTCTAAAGTCATCATAATAATCATTACATTTGACTGCACCTATCTTTTTAGAAAACTTATTTAATATGTGCCAACTGCAATACCTATGGAATGTGTTAGGAAGAACTTTGGCAATAGCAATCTTCATAGCAGGATCTTGATCAGTAATTATCATTTTTAGGGGACTTCCTCCTGGCATTGCTTCTGAGAAAGTATTGAATAGCCAAACAAACGACTCTGTGGATTCATCACCTAAGAATGCACAACCAAACATAATGGTCTGGTCATGGTGGTTAACCCCTAATAGTGGTGCAAATATCAGCCTATATTTGTTAGTGTTGTATGTTGTATCAAAGGTAACTACATCCCCAAAGAAACTATAAGCCCTCCTTGAGGTCGCATCTGCCAAAAAACAATGTTTGATTCTATTTTCAGTGTCTTCCTCTATCTTGAAAGTGAAAAATGAATTCTTCTCCCGCTGTGCTAAAAAATGAGCATAAAACATATCTCCATCATGTCCTTTCAACTCTTCTCGCTTATCTCTTTTGTAATTGTATATATAATTCCGTGTGCAACCCATATTCTCAATTCCTCCAAATTGAACTTCAAGCAAACTGATTTGTTGGTGGGTTGGAATATTTACCGGTCCAAGTTCCATGGTTAAGCATTTGGTAGCATTTGAAACTTGACGATGATTTCTAAACTATATTGTGGATAAAACTAGCAAATAACAATTTTGAGCAGGAATAGTTTAGTCATATAATTTGGCAATAAATGCAGGAAATTGGGAGGGAAAGTGGATCCTGGGGGGGGGGGGGGGGGATGTCATCCCAAACACAGGAAAGGAATGACTTTCCTTTCCTTTCCCCCTGATTCCGCGAACCAAACGCGGCCTTAGTGATAAGCGTAAGAGACATGGCGGTTGGCGTGTATCATCAAGGTTAGTGCCCACTGGAGTAACTGAGACGTGCCCGATTTGGTATTTTCATCTTTTCTATTCATGATCTATTTTTACCGGAAGATCTTTTGTTGCGAAGAGTTATGTGGACCAAGATTCACCTGCACCAAGCCGAAATTCGGCGCGTGAGCGACACGTACAGTTACCAGTGTTTTTATAACATTCACTAGGCACAACTCATAATTTATCAATCCAGAGGGGTTGGGCATAATAAGGCTCGGTAACAGCCCCAATCCAGACCCAATCATAAGCTGCATCAGTATACAACCTGCATGAATACGCTTTTTTGATTTCTATTTTTTGCTATCTTCCACTCAGTTCTATGCATTTATGGCATGCTAAGCCACTGGTACTGATAAGATGGCATTTTCCTTTACTCTTAGGAGATAAACTTTTAATCACTTGGCTAGCTGGCTAGAGGATGCAAGCCAGCATGCAAATGCAAACATGACCATAATGTTAATTGGTAATAAGTGTGATCTTGCTCATAGACGACGAGCTGTGAGCACAGAGGAAGGGGAGCAATTTGCAGAGGAACATGGGTTGATCTTCATGGAGGCCTCTGCTAAAACTGGTCAGAATGTTGAGGAGGTGACGCAGACTGACTTATTCATACAAAATCATGGTCTTCATGATCTTTGATCTTTTCTTTATTAGTACTGAATACTTTTTTGTTTCGTTCCAGGGATTCATAAAAACTGCTGCAACCATATACAAGAAGATTCAAGATGGCGTTTTTGATGTATCAAATGAGGTTTGTTTTTCTGTTTCTGCATATCTTGCAGTATATGTCCTCATACATCTTGTAGTTGACATTATAAGAAAACATGTTGGAGGTTACTGTGATTTATGTAGGTTGTCAGCAGTGCCATGTTTTCGATTGAAATCTTGCTTTTGTAAATGTCTAGGAGAATGATCGACTTTATGTTACTACGGAGCCATTTTGTGAATGCATTTAATAACAAGTGACTTCACATTAGATTTTTATTTGATTGGTTATTTTCAGTGCTTAGAATATACTCAATTAGTGGTCAGCAACTATAATAGGTAAAGCTCTCGTTTGAAATATCTCATATCCTGTTGTCTTTGTTATATAAGGACGATGACGGGTTTTGGCTCACACTGTGTTGACTCTGTAGCCACAGATGAGATTTCCATGATCTTGAACTGTTACCATAGCCCTTAATGTTTATTTATATTTTTTAAACTGTAAATATTGACTGAACATTATGCTTCATCAAAGTATACTTTTCTTCCTTTCAAAAAAAAAAAAAAAAAAATTATAGTTTGCTTCAATACTTAATCCTTTGCTGGTCAGTAGTGGACTTGATATATCAACTCATACAATTAGATATGTAGTGTTGCCACAAAAAGGTACCAAATCATTGAGGGTTTATCTCAGAGATTGTAGCTTTCTGATCAGTCACAGAGACTCTAGATACGGTTATGCTTCATCAATCACCAATTTTTTACAAAGTTGAGCAAGCTAGTCTATTAACAACTTTTGTGGTTGCAAAGAGGGAAATGATACTGCAGCTTGATTTCTATTTAACTATTTAAGTCTCATGTATTGCTTTATAATTCTGACTTGGGGATAGGTTCGCAAAGTTATGTCCATCTTGAGTTGCTCTTTTTTGGGGCAATTTATGCTCGGGTTTGATCTTACTAACTGCTACATAGTTTTTCTGTTGACATTCTCCATAGTTTTTCTGTTGACATTCTCCCTTGTTTCCGTGATGCAGTTGCTTCCAGCTCCAGTGAAGGCTAAAACATCCTAAAGAGCAGGTTCCCCAACGAGCTTCAGTGTCCTAATAATTGTTTAAGTATCTTTGATATGAATATTTTTTAGTGCGAAAGTTTGAACAATATGCAAACTAGGAGGGTGAACTTACTACTTCACTTTTATTTTGTTGCCGTCCATGTTATGCTCTCTTCAATAGAAATAATGTTTTTCCGTTTTCAAACTTTTCATAGATAACAAAGCAATCATTTGTTGGGCAAGCTTCTCTCTAACCATCTTCTCCCAATTCACAAATACATTTCAATCAATATTTGATGTGATCAAGTGGTTCTGATTGAGAGTCTAGCAAGGGCAAGGTTAGCAATTTTGGTTTCAATGAAAATTTTGGTACTTCAGACTTGCAATAATTTGGATGGAAATTTCGGATCTCGATAATTATTGGCATGCAGCAACTAATGTTGAGTTTGTATTTACAAAAATTTCCAAAGAAATTTCAATAGTTCTGAAGAAATTTAAACCCTCAAGCGAGGGAAAAGTTTCATCCTCAAAGGATATGTGTTGTATCAACGCGCGCGCGCGTGTGTGTATATATATATATATATATATATATATATGGGAAAATGGTCCATACGGTACCTTGTCTTTGGCTCCTTATAACTTTTGGTACCTGACAGAAAAAAAATATCAATACGGTATCTGAAGTTCTCTGCCCGACCGAAGATTGGTACATATGGCCGTTACCTCCGTTACGGAACTTGCCAGCTGACAAATTTACAAGGGTACTTTCGTCCATTCACATATCAATTAATTTTTTTTTTGAAAAATGGTCAGTACGGTACCCTGTCTTTGGCTCCTTATAACTTTTGGTACCTGACAAAAAAAAAATATCAATACGGTACCTGAAGTTCTCTGCCCGACCGAAGATTGGTACATATGGTCATTACCTCCGTTACGGAACCTACCAGCTGGCAATTTTCAACTTAAAATGACCAATTTACCCTTTATTATTATTTTTTTCTTGGGTTAATGCTCATACACCCTGTTTTAAGCAAAATACTTCCCAAAAACCCCAACAAAGTACTTTTGTTCCTTTCCACCCAAAACTCTTGTCTCTTTCCTTCCTTCTCACCCAAATTGTCCTTTTTTTGTCCATCAGTACCCTTCTGTTAACTTTTTGCATAACATGTTTAATATTTTGATGAAACGTAGTGGGCCCATTTTTTATTTGTTTAAATAGAAGAATGATAAATATTCATCCACTATCTCAAAGGTAAACAGTATATTTTACTATTCAAAATTTCGATCGTCGACAGACTTGAATTAGTTGCTATCTGTAAAAATACTAGCAAAGAGTTACGAAAAGAGAGAGAAAAATTGAGAAAGCTGAAAGCCTATAGAGATAGTCTAATCTCCTAACTATTGGGACATTATTTATAGACTTCAGACTAGAATCTATAAAGTAGAACAAGAGATTGATAATCTCTTATATGATCTAGAAGAGGAACAAAAACCTCTTGATTATTTGAGCTATTTGAGCATTGGTTAGATCCGCAATCCACTAGTATCAGAGCTTGTAAAATAGCTCAAGGAGAACCCCTCCTTAATGGGGACAATGTCAGAATTGTTATTAGAGAAAATAAACTCTCTATTAAATTCCTCTGATGAGAAATATCAAAGGCTGTTAGTAGAATTATCTAGATGTCAAACTCATCTAGAAAAATTACCAGCTATAATCCACCAATTGGAAAGATTGGAAAACAAACTGGATTATATCAAGGAACTTCCAAAAACGGAAGAAGAAAAGCTGACAGTCGTCAGTAGAAAAATCAATAAACAGCAAAAAACGCTAGATTCTATGAAAAGTATACTGAAGGACAAGAAAGTGCCTGCAGTAAAAACAAAGAAAGATAATGAATTCAAACCATTAGAGAAACCAGATACAAATCCTGTTCCAAACATGATTTTTCTGGAACCATCTACTAGTCAGACTAGTATCCAGTATGAAAACTCAGAAAAAAGAGAAATGAAGATGTTAAGCAACTTTGGAAAAAAGAAAGGAGTACAGCTCCTGAATGCTGAAGAGTTCGAATTCAACGAAATTGAACAGGAGGTAAAAAACTCCTCCATTCCAAAATTAGATTTTAAACAAATCTACAGAAAAGGAAAGTTTGATTTAATGGACAGCCATCATTTTAAACTACTAGAAATCACAACTCCTGCTACAGCAGGTGGAGAGACAGATCTTCTACTTATCACTCTTGCAGAAGTTGCCAGAGCTCAAGCAAAAAAATATCAATTTATGCATATTGGAGCAGTCCAAGTAGGCATAAATCTGCTTGCCCGAGAAGGCATAAACTGTTCAGTCCTATGTGTTCTACAGGACAACAGGTTAACAGACTTCCAAGCTAGTCTGTTTGGAACACTTGAAGCATCCTTGTGCGACCAGATAGCATACTTCAATTGCTTCCCAAACTTCACCACCAGCTTGAAAGATGCAGCTCCCTGTCTACGGCTGAGAGTCAAGACAAATGGCATATCAATGAAAGAAGATATGCAAGAACTTGCAATAGTATACAGAATATACTATAAATTGATGAGTACTACAGTAGCCCCAAAGACAAGGATAACAAATATCCCAGGTCTTACTACTGGAATGAAGTGACTTTTCCTCTTGAATGGAAATTATCCGGTCCAAAAAAGCAACCGGAAAGAGCAAAAGCAAAAATCTACGAGAGTAGAAAGACAGGAGAAATTAGTCTCAATTTTGACAATCACAGAAAAAGTGATGTCTGTCTTGAAAACTACAGGATAAACAAAAATCTTCTAAGAAGAAGCTACAGCACTAGAGAAGCTAGTGTCAGTGGTACAAAACCCACTGTTGAAGAACCAATTTCTGAAGAAGAATTGGAGGCTGATCTAAAGAGACCAGTTAATATGTTCAGAGCTAAGAGGCTCTATGACCTTTATGAAGAAGCTGAGAATTGTGAAAATCCTGATCGATTAGAAAAACTAATCTAAGAAATGAAAGAATTCAAATTCAGAAAGACGAGAAAAGTCTTTCCTTATCAAGATATTGAAATGGAAGAAGGAGAAAGCTCCAGAACTTTCATCAGCAAAGAAAAAAAAGAAACAAAACTCCCATTTCAGAAAGCCCCCACGGGTAAAAAAGGGGAAAGAAATTCCCAAAGGTTTGTCCCAGAGGACAATCTGCCTAGAGTTCCGATCACAAACTATGGCATTTGGTTGAATCTAGACAGGAGTCTAGACAAAAGAAAAACCATTGACCAATGGGTAGATAGCTTGATGATGGCTTCTGCACTTACCCTTGGCAAATTTGAAGCACCAGATTTGCAGGTATACTATGAAACTACTCTAACTGGAGTAGCAAAAAAGTACTATCTGTCTTTCAAAGAAACTGCCAGAGGGAGAAACTGGCTTGAAGAAATCAAAAATTCAAAGTCTCCGTATGATTTTGCAGTACCCCTGTACGATCAGTTCTGTGGAGATCTTTCAAATCTAAGTGAAAAAGCCAAAGAAACGGCAAAATCAAATATCTATGCTCTTAAAATCTGCGACATGAGATATTTCGAAGAATACTTGAATGAATTTCAAGAATATTATTGTACAATTGGTGAACTAGAGAATACTGATCTAGTTAATCTGTTGCATAGAAAACTCCCTGAACCATGGAGAACAGCTGTGAGAGAAAGCATAGCTGAAAAACCAATTGAAAATCTTTCAATTGGAGGAATTGCCGACAGAATCAGGCAACTCCTGAAAGAGCAATGCAAAGCCAATCTTAGAGCAAAGATGGCTAAGAAACAACTCAAAGGAGTTGAAAATTTCTGCTATGGAATACTGGATATGCCCACAAATTGGGGATGTCATGAATCCAAATTCCATAGGAAAAAGAAAGAAAAATATTACTCTAAAAAATTCAAAAAGAGTAATAAAAAAAGAGATTGGAAATTCAAGAGAAGTTCCAATTACAAGAAACAGCAAGATGAAGATCCTAAAAAGAAATTCTTCAAGAAAAAGAAGAATACTCATCAGCATAAACAACCAAGCAAGAAAGCTTGCAGATGTTGGTTATGTAAAGCTGAAGGGCACTATGCCAATGAATGCCCAGAAAAAGGTAAAAGATCTACTAAAGCTCTCTTTGCAGAATATGAGCAAATAGTAGAAGTAGCAAACATGAAAGGCTACGAAATAGCCTATTCTGATGATGAAGATGATGACAGGTCAGTTTACTCTGCCTGGTCTGAAGAAGAAAATTCATCAGAAGAATCTGAGATAGATTCTGAAGTAGAGTACTTCAAATCCAGACAAATGAACGTTTTGAGAATCAAAAATTGGGAAGAAAGCAAGACAGAGTCATTAATGTCTTCTTATCAGGTGAACCCTGGTACATTCGTTTGTGACTACTGCCTATGTCACGAAAAGAATGGTCTCCCTATGTTTTGTGAAGAGTCTAAGAAGACTTATCACAAAGAATGCTTCATAGCTGAAGCAAGAAGAAAAATCAGGAAAGGCCTTGTAAGCCAATTGGTTGAACAAGAATATGAAGAATATTTCGCTGAGTAAAAGGCGAAAGAAGTTGAACCTCTGCTCCAAGAAGTAGTCGTAGAACCATCTTCCTCAAAAATAAAGGAAGAAATCATCGATGAAGATATTGAACTGGTTGAACCACCAGAAATTGTTCCAGAAGAATGCAAACCATTCATTCCAAAGGAACAAGCTCAAGAAAATAAGCTTCAACAATAGAAAGTCGTCGCTACAAGTAGATACAGCAACTACATAGAGATTGGACTAAAATTCCCTGATCACAAAAAATATCATCTACATGCCTTTGTAGATAATGGATCAGGATTCACTATTGCAAAGAGATTTGGAATTCCAGATGAACTCTGGAAAGAAGATAAGAAAAAATCTGCTACTGGTGTTACATTTGATGGGAGCCATCTCACCATGAAAAAGGTAGCAAAAAATGTTCATATCACCATCGGTGGAGGAACAATTATCATCCAGAATGTTTGGCAATCTGAAGGCCAAGGATCTGATTTCTTGTTAGGCAATGACTTTATTCTCCAACAACGATTCATTCAGGATGAATAACCGATAGGCTTCAGGAAAGACGAACGGGTGTTCTGGGCAGACCGACTCACATAAGCCCACAGTGTCGTAGGTCCCGGTTTTACTACTCAGTATCAGAGATCGCAACAGAATAGTGGTGATCTTCCCCCCTACAAACCCAAATTTGAACCTATACTCCAAATCAAACAACAAGAGGAATTACTTGTTGAAGAATCTTCTGAAGAAGAAGAAGAAGAAGAAACTAGTGAAGATGAAGAAGCTAGTTTCATCCATGAGCATAATCTCAAGCACTTTCAAAACAAGCTTGAGTCTCAGAAAATTCCCACTCTTGAAAAAATCAAGAAACTACTCGAGCAGAATATCGATGTAGACCCTCAGAAGTTTTGGGAAAAAGACTCAGTGGTCTGTGAATTAAGATTACATGACATGAATGCCATCTGTCATGTCAAAGCCATTCCTCAATATAAAGAGGAAGATCAGAAAGAATTCAGAAAAGATATTGAAGATCTCCTGAACAAGAGATTAATTCAACCTTCCACTAGACCTCATCATGCTCCAGCATTCTACGTGAGAAATCATGCAGAAAATCTACGAGGAAAAGCTAGAATGGTGATTGACTATAGAGATGTCAATAAGAAGACTGTCAAAGATGGTTATCAAATTGCTCAAGTAAGAGTATTGATTAACCAGCTCAGAGGAGCAAAAGTCTTTTCGAAATTTGATGCAAAGTCGGGTTTCTGGCAGGTCAAGATGCATCCCGAGAGTATCCCTCTCACTGCATTTGGAACACCACAAGGTCATTACGAATGGTTAGTAATGCCTTTGGGTCTAAAGCAAGCTCCCTCAATCTTCCAAAGAAAGATGGACAACATCTTCAAGCATGTGGCGGAGTTTTGCGTCGTTTACATAGATGACATACTAGTCTTCTCCAAAAACATAGATGAACACATGAAACACCTCTATGAGGTAGTAAAGCTGATAGTTCAGTATGGAATTATCCTAGGAGAAAAGAAAATCTTCTTTATCCTCGATGAAGTTGATTTCCTAAGAATAAACATCAAGAATGGAGTCATAAAACTCCAACCTCACATTCTTGAGAAGATCTGGAAATTCCCAGATAGAATTCCTGATGCTAAGAGTCTAGAGAGATTCCTTGGTGTCATAAATTATGGGAGAGATTTCATTTCCAAAATCTCAGGGTTAACAGCAATGTTATCTCCTAAGACAAGTTCCAAAAAAAAAATGGAACTTCACAGAAGATGATGAAAAAATTGTGAAGCAGATAAAAAATCTCTACAAAAACCTCCCTCCTTTTCAACAACCAGAAGAGAATGATGAAATTATCCTCCAAACAGATGCGAGTGATAATTACTGGTCTGGTGTAGTTCTAGCGAAAGCGCCTGGAACTAACATAGAAAAGATCTGTAAATTTTGTAGCGGCAAGTTCAGCCCTGCAGAACTAAATTATTCCACAGGGGAAAAGGAAATTTTGGCTGTCAAGAAAACAATTTTAAATTCTCTACCTTTTCTTAGAAAACCCTTTACTGTCCGCACCGATTGTGCTAGAGTAAAGAATTTCAAAAATTTTAAACTTGATAAAGCTGCTGATAGAGGAAGATTAGTAGGGCTGGCTTAAATTACCAGACCTACCGAAACCAGCAGAAAACCGGCCGAACTGGTGGCCTCGGCGCCGACAAATCCGGTACCCGAACGTACGGCACGGTACTACCGTACCGAAGCGAAGTTATCGGCTCGGTAGTGGTACAACCAATTGCATAGGTTCGGTAGCCAGCCGAGAGAGAAGTTTCTGGATTTAATTCAAAAAAATCCTATTCTCTTGCGTCTGCCAAGCATCGAACCTTTGCCAAGGTCACAACAAACTCGAGCATCTTACCACTAGGCCACAAGCTTGCTTGTGCAAAGTTAGGGAAAAGAAAATAATTAAACTGAATCAGAAATGATGAAAATTAAAGTGTGTTTCGACTTTCGAGTCGTCTTCTTCGTTCTCTCTGTTTCTCTTTCTCTCACTTTCTGCTCTCTATCTCTCTCTCCATTTCTGGCTCTTGTTCTTCTTATATTCTTTTGCTTCTTCCTCCATTTTCTCATTATTATACTTATTCATTCTTCCACTTCTTCTTTCACCTCTAGATATGAATCAAAAATCGGATCTCCAACTGAATTTCTAGATCTGGATTTAGGATGGCCGCTGTTCTTCCTCACTGCCGCCGCAGCGTCGGTCGACAAACCGAAACCGAGCCGCAAAGTCGGTATACCGATTCATCGGTAACCGATCTATTGGTATCGGCGGCGGTTCAAAAAATTCAGAACCGATGAGTTTCGGTTCGGTAGCGGTGGTAGAGCAAAAAATCTGGTTACCGGTACCGAGCTAGCCCTAAAGATTAGCCAACTGGCAATTGTTTCTTAACCAATATGATTATATTGTTGAATTAATTGCAGGAAACAAGAATTATCTTCCGGACGCATTAACCAGAGAAATGGCAATGTTTAGTCAAAAAGATGACGACGAAGGTCGTAATCGCAGAAGCAGAAGAACTGGGAAAGAACATGAACCCGAAGAGGAATTCAAAGAAACCAAAGAAAAAATCCTCAAAAGGTTTCTGCTAAGTCCAAAAGGCTTGGCCTCAACTGATCAATGCTAGGGTAAAGGATTGGCTAGCCCGTCTCAAACGGCAGACGGTAAAGGCTCATCAAGACCGTTGACGGCTGCTGCTTTGCCAAAAAGCAGACCAACTCCAACTGGAGTCATAAATGTTTTTAACTATGAATTAAGAACTTTTGATACTCATGTGTTCAGAACTGGCAGGAGACTAGCTTATCACCAGAAGGCAATCCTGGATAATCTTTTATTTGCCTTTCAAGAAAGAAGCAGTGGTCTGATGTTCCCAGCTCTTTTTGCACTAGCTAAAGAACTCTACGAAAATGGTAGGCCACAGTTTAAGGAAACTCATACATAGCAGAGTGCTGTAAGAAAAGAAAAAATTCACTTCCTTGAAAGTCCATAAAGTGCTAGGGTCCCTATCATAGCACTCAATGAATCAGACTGGCATGAATTCCATAGTTTGATAGGAAGACATAATTCAGAAGACCTAGTTCCTCCAACTCTCTTTATTGTTTCAGGACCTTATGTTGGGAGATACTTAGTCAATGTTTAGAGTGAACATCCTCAGGAACACAAGCTTGGCTTGTTGAAAATGGTTTTGTCCATAATCTGTGGACCAAAACAAATGATGATCTGAAAGGTTTGCCACCTATTATTGTCAACACAGTCAAAAACATTAGAAAAAATGACTGTATGCTTCGTATGAAGTTCAGATCCACTCCTCTAGAATGGAGTCAGAAGGCAAACAGAGAAGTTGAATATATTCCTCCATATCATTATGTGAGAATTATTCAAAGGAAATATCTTCAACCAGCCTGTGTAGGGTACAATGGCCAACCAAACTCAAGCATCCCGTGGATGAAGGCCATGGCTCTAGAGTATATCAAGAAGATCATCTCTGAAGATATCAGCTATACCTTCCTGGCAGCAGGAGAAAAAATTATTATCACTGCATACGATCATCCTGACGTAGTCAGCAATGACCTATTCCTATCTCTCACCAGAAAAGAGATAGATTCGACAATGGCATGCATGCACTGGGTGGAAAAGTTTGAAAATGACAACCACTACAAGATGTATGTCGATACTGATGTCGAAGATAATGCTACCACTGTTAGAATGGCCCAGGCAGATAACAGCTCCTTCATCTTTGGCTACCATTCAGAAATAGACGAGAATATGTAGCATCACGGGTGAAGATACAGGTGAAAGAAGAAACCACCAAATTAGCAACTGTAGCACTTTTGACCTTTTAAAAGTTAAAAGCTACTTTTGCTTTCAAAAAGAAAACACTTCACCTACCTACTTTTGTTTTTCTCTTCCCGACCTCCACCAGCAGGAGCACTCAGAAAAGCAAAAGTTCACGGAGTTATCCTGTACATTTTTATGTTTTGAATTCTAGTTTGAGTTCCGCTCTCTATATAAGGAGATTTAAGTTTCATTTGTAAGGGATCAGAAAATTGAGTAGAAGAGTCTTCTCTCAAGAAGTAAGAAAGCCATAGTAGCAGTGTGCTTTTCCTACTTGTTCAGTGTGCAGTAGTGTGCTTTCATTACAAGTAAGTACCTGTTCTCATTCTCATGGGTAGCTAAACAGCCTTTTGCTGTTTACCTGAGGATGAGGCTCTGAAATTTTAGCATGTATTTCTGTTAAATAAATAAAGGATACCCACCCATTTTGTCAAAAGTAGCAATAGTAAATATTATTTTAATCTGTTTTGCATTCTATCTATCACTATCTGTTTCTCATTTCTGCATTCCATCTAGAACCATCACTATCTATTTCCTATACGGATTTTGAAATTTGAAAAGTTTTTGCCAACCTGACAAAACTAGTTTTAAAACTAAGATTAAGACAAGCAGCAGTGATTCCGCCTGTTAAAGTATCCGCTAGGCAGGAAGCCGTTAGGAGAAAAACTTGGGCATGTTGAAGGCTAGTCTTGTTTTCGTTTTTGTTTTTTAATGAAGTTTCTAAGGAAGACAAAAGCTCTAAAAGCTCATGATAGCATAGGAACTACCCCTTTCAGTCTTTTAACAAGAGAATAGTAAGATACATAAATACGTGTGCACTTGGGCGTAATACTTGGGATATCTGGGTAAACGGGAAATAACCCTTTTTTCTTAGTTCTTCTTCTTCATATAATAAAAAAAATCAAAAGAAATTTTTTGCTTAAGTTCATGTGGGTTTTGTTTAATTTCATCTGGCTTATGTGATCTTCATCACAGGTTGTCAAATTGGCTGATGCATTTCCTGAGGCACTTTCAGCGAGAAACTCTCAATGAGAAGGATATTGGATTGATTTAATGGGGTCTGAGACATATAGAACTGCATATTTTGCCCCAGACTGATCCACAAAACTAACCATCTCAGAGAAAATTGTACTCTCTGAATGTGGGTGTTCTAGTTCCTTTTTAGAATCAGATCCTTTGTGGCAGAACACCACCAAATCTGCTTCCCCATTTCGTCTCTTCTCCATCCTCAAAAGAAAATAATCATGGACCGAATGCAGGTCTAAAAGCTTTTGAACATCATCACCCCACATAGAGCATGACTCTGAGAAACAAATATTACTGAATCCAAAATTCTGCCCACAAATCTCTAACATCCCTGACACTAAAGAACTTTCCATAGCATCATTCTCTGATGCAGAAATACAGGGGAATGCCATGGAGGTGATAGATCGGCCAAGCGTGAGTGGCTGCTTGAGGTTGAGCCGGTTCTTCTTCTTCTAGGCTCTGGGTCTCTCTCCATTGACTAAAGCTAGCTCTATGGGTGTAGCCCCAAAATCAAACGCTCCCACATCTGGTCCATCAAATCCACATCCTTAAGAAACATGGACCTCACCGAGCTCACACCCACCGTGGCCATGCTCGTCGGCAACGCGAGATCGACGCGCGTGAGCCTCTCAACACAGCCGTTTCTCAGCACAGAGAAAGGGAAATCATACTTGTCACGCGGGGCTCGATCTTCCTCTCTCCAGAGATGGTACTCTTTGTCGATGAAGAAATCGAGGTCAGGCTCACGCACCTGGAAGCGCGTGACGGTAGAGCACACCCAAGAGTCGACGTGGGAGGTGTAGTACTGGTAGAAGATGAAAGAGAGGTGGAAGGTTTTGATTGGAGAATTGGGGCGGAGAATGAGAGCGCGGTTGACGAACTCGACGAAGCCGTGGCTCGTGATGGGGAGGGGTTCGGCGTCGTTGACCGGGAAGAGGTGGTGGGAGAACTCGAGGAACCGGAGACGGGACCAGAGGGATCGCCATTGGCGGGAGACGAGGGAGTTGTGGATGGCCTCTAAGGTCGGAATCAAGGAGACGATTTGGATCAGAATTTCGTCCGGAAGATCGTTTAGGGTTCGATTGGGTTTGGATTTGGGGCTTGAATTTCAGTGCTGTGAGAGAGAGAGAGAGAAACAGAGAGAGAAGCAA
Organism: Rosa lucieae; assembly: GCA_024704745.1. Classification (NCBI taxonomy): domain Eukaryota; kingdom Viridiplantae; phylum Streptophyta; class Magnoliopsida; order Rosales; family Rosaceae; genus Rosa; species Rosa lucieae. The sequence goes on from CM045492.1 coordinate 44,871,353, forward strand.
ACGAAGGATAATGAGAGAGAGAGGAAAAATGCTTAGAGAAAAAAAAATTAATTGATATGTGAATGGACGAAAGTACCCTTGTAAATTTGCCAGCTGGCAAGTTCTGTAACTGAGGTAACAGCCATATGTACCAATCTTCGGTCGGGCAGAGAATTTCAGGTATCGTATTGATTTTTTTTTTTGTCAGGTACCAAAAGTTATAAGGAGCCAAAGGCGGGGTACCGTACGGACCATTTTCCCTAAAATAAAGGGTAAATTGGTCATTTTAAGTTGAAAATTGCCAGCTGGCAGGTTCTGTAACGGAGGTAACGGCCATATGTACCAATCTTCGGTCGAGTAGAGAACTTCAGGTACCGTATTGATATATTTTTTTGTCAGGTACCAAAAGTTATAAGGAGCCAAAGACTGGGTACCGTGCGGACCATTTTCCCTATATATATACGGACGCGTTCCAAAGAGGACGTCCGCACTTTCGCTAAAGTGCGGACGACGGCGCTGCAGCCCAACTCAGGCCACGACGGTGCGGCGCGGCTTGCCGGAGGGAGGCCAGGGGTCGTGCGGAGGGGTCTACTGTCGAGTGGAGTCGCCGGCGACGGGTTTTCCGGTGCTGCACAGAACCTGCAGTTGCAAGTGAGGTGCCTGCCCAGAAACCAGCAACCCCGACCTCCTCCGACCTCGAACGGTGCCCAGAAGCCGTCTGGGATGCTTCCGGCCTCCTTCCAGGCCGATTCGCGCTGCCGTTGACGCCTGAGCTGGGCTGCTGCGCCGGCGTCCGCACTTTAGCGAAGTGCGGACGTCCGCTTCAGAACCCACCTGTATATATATACCCTTACGATGTCTCACCTTTTGGTCATTCTAAACTTTCGTACCTCAATTTCAAAAAATATCAGATTGGTATCGTTCTTACCTTGACTCAATATTAGTATCTGGTGCCGTTAGCTACGTTACGGAAGCTACCAGCTGGCATGTTTTGACCATAAAATGACTAATTTACCCTTTATTCTTTTTTTTTCTTTAATTTTTCTTCTTCATATAATAAAAAAAAAAATAAGCAAGACAAAGTTTATATATATTTTTTATTTTATGTATGGGGGAATGCAAAAGAAGATTAGGGGGCTGCCGGCGACGCCATGGATAAGTTGGACTAGAGGACGATTATGCACAGCTCAGGTGAAGGGGGAGACGGGTGCCCAGATTAGATTCTCATGGTTTTGAAGAGCTTGTTTGTGAACCCAGACCAGGTGAAGGGGAAGAGACGGTAGCAAGGAAAGAAGAGAGGTGAAAAAGATGAAAACTAAAAAAATGAAAAATAAAACACAAGCCATATTCATCTTGTTCGGTGAACCCAGACCAGGAGAAAAGTAAAAAGAATCCCAAGCAATTATTCATGGTCTTGACGGAGAACCCAGATCAGGCAAATTAGCAAAATAAACACAATTCCCCAATGCTCTCTGTTTCAAGAGAGTTCCATGAGATTAAGTCTTTGTCTACCATGAGCCTGAGAACTGAACAAGCAACATCTATAGCACCGCATTTAGCATACATATTTACAAGCCCATTCTCTATTGCAACCTTGCTGTGAATCAAGCCAAACGCAATTACATATGCATGAACCTCTTTTCCCTTTCTTTTCTCTTCCTCTAAAAACAGAAAATCTCAAGTGAATGAACTTAAAAGAACCACAAGCGGATCAGTATTTATTCCAACCAAAGTCCTTCATCTCCATGAAAACTCAAGTGGCTTCTTCTCCTCGCTTCTGCCTCACCATCAATCCCATCTTTCGTAGTACCATACTACCATTCCGTTCAATTCCAAAGCTAAACCCATCAATCCCATCTTTCATGTAGAGATGTGAAACTAAAAAGAAGAGGACTCACCAACTCGCCTAACAATCCCAAGACCTCACACTTTCAGAAACCAACTCAACCCAAATTTGAAAAGCCTCTCAGATGAAGAAAGACAGAGAGAGATCAGTGAAGGAACAATGTCGGATTCAATTTCGGGTCCTCGGCTGCCTCCGCTTCTCAATCCACTTCACCTTTCGGTTTTAATTTCAGTTTTCTTTGGCATATTATCCGGCTCCTCAGATTGCAAAAGATGGATTCTGATTCCAATTCCATACCCGAATAACGATACCCCATCAAAATCAAATGATTCAGGCTTTCTGATTGGGACAAACCCAAGAACATTTTGGTAAAAATCAATAGATTCTTCAACTGATCTGCAGATAAGTGAGATGTGGTTCAAACATTTTAGATGAAGAGGGTTTCCCACGACTTCCTTCATTATGATCAGAAACCAGAGAGAAAGAGAAATATGCAGAGAATCAAGATATATATATATATATATATATATATATATATATATGACATTCGCACTGTGGCAAAAGTGCGGACGTCAACGCTGCAGCAGCGTTCAGACGGTGACGATGGCACGAATTGTGCCGGAGGCATCCTAGACTGCTTCTTGGCAGCGATCGAGGACTATGCATTTGTAATCCCAAGAGAACTATGCATTTGTAATCCCAAGAGAACCATGCATTTGTAATCCCAAGAGAACCATGCATTTCGACATCAAAATACAGAACTTCACTCGTATATGCAAAGATCTGGCAGAACATACATTCAAAGAGTGGATTATAAGAAATAATTTAAGAAGGGAATTGAGGATGACTTTTTAGGAGTGTCGGACACCATCCAAAACCCAGAGCACCGTCAAACAGATTTTCAAATATTAGAACACATTATATAACTAATACTTGTATAATACCTTAGGTAGATAGCTACACCAACAGTTTATGACACTCTCACTGCAAGTCTATAGCACTCGAGAAAAGTAGCCACAGATGGGGCTGCTATCCAATTCAAAGCAGGATAGAAGCTGAGATTTATAGAAAAATGAAAAGCATAACTTCATAAATAATTTAGACTGCGAACTCCTCGTCTGTCTCATAATTGGCATCATCCCGTTCATAATATTCCTCAAAATTCACAACGGGCACCATTTCTCTAACGGGTCTCTCCAAAATCACCAGTAGAGATAGCATCGGACTCATTCTCAGGTAAGCTTGGTTGGCTGAGCTTGGTTTGTCTCTTCAACACAAACAGCCCAGATGGCACATTGGTTTCAACACTAAATGAAGGTCCTAGTGACTTCCCCTTGACTTGAACATGAGACACGCTGAGGAAGCAACAAACCACCCAAAAGTTAGTATATACACGCAAAAAGAAAAAGTTATTTAGTAGTGAAAATGGTTATAACTAAGATTGCAACTTTCAGAAAAAAATGATAACTTAGAATTGTTGCCATCCCAGAGTGCAGTCCAGATAAAATATCTAAAATTAACATGAGGACAAAGGGGAGATTTTTTCCCCACAACATGGAAGGCATTCAATACAATCAAAGCATGTGAAGAGAACCATAATAAAATTTGCTCGTATGTGAATGTGCAACTATTAAATGGCAGGAAACAACCAAGCATCAGACGGGGTAAATGAAAGTAAAAACAAAAAACAATGACGATCCCTCTCATAATGGAATATTTACAATCTCCTCCTGTTTTTTAGTCATGTCTTAAATCGTTCTTTTCCTTTGAAACCCACTTTTTTTTGTGTGTCAGATTTGAACATCGCCATGTCCATGTATGAGATCATTGCATGGCACAGGTTTAACATACTAGATGATCAAATCATGAGAACTGGCATTGCATTTGTTTGACATATCTCCATTGACAATTTTGAAGCAAAGTATTAAACCAACTAAATAGGAGACACTATTCCCATATTACTGAACCACCAAGTAAAATTGTCAGCTTTGATTTGTTGGCTATGAATTATAAACACCAACCATCATCCATATTACTGAACCACCAAGTAAAATTGTCAGCTTTGATTTGTTGGCTATGAATTATAAACACTGTTGACTTTGGCAGTGCTGTATTATTAAGCCTATATTACTCTCAGTTATTCATGTTCTTCCTTTTAAGTAGATTCATAATTGTTATAACACTCGAGAGAAATGAAGCTGCGGAACTAACCATATATAGAACAGGTTATCACTTTCTTGTCTCTGAACCCTCCCCACTAACTCAATCTGCAAGAATCCACCTATGCAAAGAACTGGTTCTGGAAGCTTGAATGTCTGCAAGCAGTTTTCCTGTTTGGAAGGTAAGAAAAGTCAACAATAGTTAACTGAATTGGAAGATCAAGGTACAGCAATATACCAATTTCTTCTAGGAATTTGTCAAAGTATCTATGAAAGACTTAGCAAGCAAAAAGTCAATCGGGTAGTTGATCATAAACTTCTGATCCTAACATTTCATAGCTGCTTTAAAAAATAAAATTGAGGGAGGGAGAGGGAGGGGGAGGGGGTGAGAGAGAGAGAGAGAGAGGTCCAGGACTAATTGTGTAAAAGTCCTAATCGAAAGCTCACAAGCAGTGTTTCTAGTTTCAGAGCTGGGTAAAAGTCCACCAGAATACAAGTCATAATCTTGCTCCCAAACAGATATTCTAGTTTGAAAATTGCAGAAAAGTTTACAAGAACCATAATCTCCAAACTTGTCTATTTTAAACAACCTTACCCCAAAAAAGGAGGTATTCAGTATACAAAGAAACAACATGGGTTCTCTGTTTGAGATGAGAAGATTTCACAACAAATAAATTCAAGATGCAAGTACAGAAAGGTAGGAGACAAGTTTAGATCAGGTCACATACCTGAGTCATTGTGAACACTTGTGAAGTGTAAGTCCACTCAAACTTGTCATCATGGCATTTGGCATGCCCCATACGAAATCGAACACCACTGGCAGAATATATGGGTGACCCATGCTGGAAGTAAGCTGCAAGTAGAAAAGGAGAGATATAAAGAGAAAATCAGACAAATTTATAACTTCAAAACATATTGGCAAACCCCACAATTTAAGAAACTCAAATACTTGCCTTCGAAAGGATGTATGTTGATTTCAGTAATTATAACAAAATCAGACTTCAACTGGTATGTCAGCGTCTCAGGCACTGCAGGGTTCATTTGGCCTTTACTTGACCAGTATGAATGTCTCTGCACAATCATATCTCTTGACTCTAGAGTCTCTTGAATGCTTTCTCTTGGATAATGGTCAGTGCTGGAAGCACTGATTGCCACTGAAATGCAATCCCTATCACGGAAAGATGTACAAGCATGAGCTAAGAAGGCATAGACTCTATGCTCCCTTTCCAACGTGTTCCATTCCTTTAAATTGCTAGATCCAACTTCTGCGTACTCTTTGGCATCAGGGTTGTTTGACTCGATCACATGAGCAACTCTGGATAACTGAGGAAACATTCTCAAGCAAAGCTTCTTACACAGACCATTTTCTACCACTGCAGGACATTTAAGTTACAAACTCATAAGTTTTGTCGAAAGAAATAAGTTGTCAGTAGCACATCCTGATTAAGTGCAATTAAAAGGGCAGACTACACAAAATAATTTCTGATTTTTCATATATAGTTTGATATTTAAATACATTGTATTCCTATATTATTCCTCCAAGATGGAGAGAATAAAACCAGAGAAGTCAGATACTTCCTCTAATATTTTTATCTTCTCTGTACACCAACACGGCCTCACAACCAGAACCCAGCACACCACTGTTTGTTAGATAGACACCTGAGCCATCTGATTTATCCTGTAGCTTCTGCAGCCTTGATTTTCTTTGATCATGCCCAAAATCCAGATTTCTCTCATTACTAAAATCCAGAAAAATTCACTCAACCCAGAAGCCATAAATTCCAGAACTCTCTGTTGGAATGAAAGGGAAATATGAGAACATAACAGAGGAAAAGAAGGAACATAAGGAAGTCCATTTACTATGGTGGAAAACACTAAAAGGTTGATCTGCTTCAACTTCTTCCACTAATCTAGGAACTTATTAGGCCAGTGAAGATTGGTCTCCTACGGTAAAGAAGAAGAAGAAGAAGAAAAAAAAAAGGCGGCAAGAGCTTTTCAAGCATGAAGCATGGTTTCTTGTATGGGCAAAAAAACAAAGAAGAAAAGAGAACAGTAAGAAAAAAAAGAAAAAGAAAAAGAAAAAAAACAAGAAAGCTCCTGCATGGTCAATTTTATGTTGACTGCCACGGGATAATCAAAACAAGAGTCAATGACCACTGAAAAGTCAAGACATAGGCTGCCACTGCATGGTTTGTTGACTATAGGAATCAAATTTTCTATTTGGCACTTTTTTCAAGCTGATGTCGTTCTTTAAAGTGATCTTTGTCAAGCTGGACATTCTAAGCTCCAGCTTTGGGGAGGGAAGTTGCAAGAAATTTATTGCAAGTAAGAAGGTAGACTATCAAAATACCTCGTATGCCTATTTAAATTCTCCAAGATGGAGAGCATAAATTCAGAGAAGTGAGATTGATGCAGGACAAGTAGCAAAAGAACTGTACAACTAGGGTTTATTTGCAGCAGTCTCGATTGTTAGAAAGAACAGGGATTTAGAATAAGAAACTTAAGAAGAAAAGGGATAGAACTACTAGCATCACACCAGTAAGATTCTAGGATAAAGCTACTAGCATCACACCATTAGGGTTTCTAGGCATCACACCTAAGGTTAGGTTGCATCACACAAACCTGGAGAGAAGCAGAAAGCTTTCAATTTTATTAATCTCAATCTGAAAATAAAAGATACAAAGGCCTCTATCTATAGGGAGGCTCAGAATAACTAGGAATATCCCTATGCTTAAAAGAATCCTAAAGAAATAATCCTAATTATTATAAGAATCCTAATAATAAAAGCCTAGATTTATTTGAACTACTTTCCAAATCCTGACTTAAAATATGCTGCTCATATTCTTCATCAGAGATGCTTCCTCTCATAATTTGTCAAGTCTCATTCCACAATATGGGATACCCACATTAGTTTCCATCATTCAAAACTGATTAAGCTTTTCCAGACGCCCTCGATCTAATGAATGAATTCCACACACAGGACAACCATAAGAAAACGTATAAATTAGACAGTATAAGCCTTGAAATCATATAAACAAGTACCCACTATGTCCTAGCTACAGACAACTTAGCAGACGCATAACTATACATAATAAATAAAACCATCAACTTAAAATCTTTGATAGACTTAATACATGAGCTACATACAATCTGTATAGCACAAAAAATCATAGGTGGATTTTTACATTGCAGAACTATAACATATATTAAGGTAATGAAACTACTGTATGTTTAAACTGTTTTAGCTTACCAATACGATGCCAAGTGTGTGAGACGGTACTAATTTGAACAAGATCCTTTGGATTGTCCAAATAAGTTAGGACCTTCACCGACATGTCAGGTCCAAGCCCGCTCAACCTATCCATAACTCTTGACATAAAATAAACAAAATCCGGTTTCCTTTCTCAGCCTCCAAGACCTGAATCCACATTGCAACAAACCATTCAGTCCAGTTCACAATGATCATTGAAAAAATTAGAAGCTAAACCGATTTTACATAATGCAAAACCTTCCATCCCAAAACCACTTAAGCCTATTAAAGATTACCAATTTGATAAAAGCAAAATCAAATTGATCACATTCCTGACGTGCATGGCATCAAACCTACATCAATTACTGTTCTCCAGGTCGATGATGAGCATCGTGATTATCTCAATTAAAACCACAATTCAATTTCGAGATTATCTATAGCCAACGAAACGTTTCGAATCGACAGAATGATACATCAAAATTAGAAATTTATGAATTCAAACAAAACAACAAAAATACAAATCGTATCAAAAATTGGAGAGAACCATCTAGAAGAGAAAAGGCGAAAACTTTTCAACGTAGAGGAGATTGGGATTGGAAGAAAGCATCGAACTTTACCTTTTGGGGGGGCGGGGGTTGTCTGTGTGTGAAAGGGCCAAAACCCTAAGAGAGAGAAAAAGAATGGAGAGAGAAAGATGGGACAGATGGTTTGTTAGTGATAAGCGCTTATCACAGAGAAATGAAGGTTAGTGCCCACTGGAGTAACTGAGACGTGCCTGATTTGATAACTTCATCTTTTTCTAATTTATAATCTATTTTTGCCTGTTCTTTTGTTCATTTTTTTTATCCAAAAGGTGAAAAAATTTTGGTCGCTTGCAGGTGAATTCCGCTGGCGATGGCAATGCTTTCTTCTTATTTAGGTCACTGAGATCGTGAAAACTGATTTTTTGGTCAATGATTGTATTAGAAGATCTAAAAGATCAAATAGAATACAAGAGGTACATAAGACCCCAGATAAAGAGGCACAAAAGGCCCCAGATAACAAAATACAAGAGGTACATAAGACCACAGATAAAGAGGCACAAAGGCCCAGATACAAAGGCACACAGGCCCAGCAAATGAGGCACACAGGCCCAGCAAACATTTAAATAAGAAAACCCTACAGAAATAGCTATCAGGCCCCAAGAGGAAGACATCTCCCTTCTCAGAACCCTACTGCCGCCGATTCCATATCCTAGCTGGAAGAGAAATAGCTGCCATAGCACCATCTCGCCTCTTTCAACACCGGTTGGGACACACATAGGGCTCAAGAACGCCCATGAAACACCGAGTAACCTAGCAGTGTGTGTTTGCCGAAGCAATCGAGCCACACGCAATTGGGGAACGAATAAACCGCCAACGGGCGTTAGATCGTTTAGGGGTGGTGTAGAACGAAGCAAATCTGGAATCCATAGTGACCAATTCCATCGAAGAGGATATAGACTTATTAACAATAAAACAACGAGCACAAAGAAATTACTAACTATAGAGCAACTAGGAAAAACAAACCACCGGCAAGGCCCATAAACAGATGCTCGGCCTAACCACCACACTTTCCGAGGCGCTGTGGCACACCAAACCGGTTGGCAGCGCACACCGCCGACACTACGCCGCTGCTCCATAGCCCCACATCGATGTGCAGTAGCCCTGCACCGCCGCGCCGTAGCCCAGCGCTGCATCACCACTGCACCACAACGCCGACCACCCTGGAACCCGGAAGAAAGGAACAGAGCCACCCCCGTATCGACCCTGCCATGAGAACTAGCTCCCGTCCACCTCCCTGATCCCAGAACCAGTGGAGACGCCAGAACCCGCATCGAGCACCGATCCACCAACCCCGAGCTGCATCCCTGCCTAAAAGCCACGCCAGTAGCCTGAGCCATCATCCCCTCCAGAACCGCCACTAGCAGGAGAAGAGGTGGGAAGGGAAAAATAAGATGCAAACAAAGCAACAAAGGAACTGGGACGAGAAGCCCGAACAAGAGAGTGCTCCCCCGACTCTCAAGCCGAAGATCTGGATCCGAATTGGATCCAGATCTCGGCAAGAGAGAAGGGGGAGGATGGTTTTAGATCTACTTTCTCTCTCTAGTTTCTAGAGAGAGAGGATGGTCAAACGAAAGTTATGTGCGTTGTCTCTTATCAATTTTTTACCAACAGAAAGAACCCAAGAACTCTTAAGTAAAGGTCTTGGAATTCAATTCAAATATATGAAGAATTCAAGTCCAGATTTCCCAGATTTTCTAGTCCGGTTTTCCAAATTTTCAAGTCTACTTAGAATTCTAGTCCAGATTTTCCATTGTAATTCACTCTTTTTTTTAACAAAATTCATTTTTTATGGAGAAGATTGAAGAACAAAAACTTGTATATGTCTTCACAATCAAAGAAAAAAAAAGTCGGTGAGCGGTGAGCTGTGATCTGTTGATAAGTTACAGTTCCAACAATGTAAAGGTCATGGGTTTGATTCCCACTGACAAGGATGGGGTGGCCTCAGGGTTAAAAAAAAAAAAAAAAAAAAAAGGGAACTTTTATGTCAATAAAACTCAACACCTAAAAAGTGGTCAAGTTATAGATGATATTGTTACATGTTGTCTCAATTAGTAGTGAAACCATGTTTGTTGTTATTTAACATGGTATCGAAAATGGGTCATTCTTTACAATCACATCTTTGGTCAATGGGGTATTTAAAGAATGACTGAACCTTCATAAAAATGTGTTGGCTTTAGTAAATCCATAATGACTTGGTGCTCGAGAACATGTGTTAGCTCCTAAATATGACACAAGTTTAAGATATGAGATTGGCTTCTTATGTTGCATATAGTTTTTGTTTTTGTTTTTTTTTAACAGAGTAATGGAGATTTCATTATCCCAAAGCCAGAACGCACTTACAAATAATCCTCATATACTTGTACCCTACATTAGTGGTCAAGTAGGTAAAGGAAAACGGGTACCATCCACTAGTACATTGTTGCTCAATTATTCCAAAGCCTACACAACTATGACAATTCAACGTACACGAAGAAAACTACCTTGAATCTTCCTTTGTCAATGCACTCAATTGTGGTGCTCCAGAAAAAATGACTGGGTGTAAAAATAACCCATAAGCTAGTAGACTAAAACACACACGAAGTGCCTATATTGGGCCTAAGCCCACTACCTTCCCCAAACAAAGTTAGAGAGTTATTGGAAAGAACTAATTCCTAAAAAACACTAAAGCCCAAAAAAATTCAACCCAAGGCCCAACACAAAAGAGCAAGCCTAACTCAGGCCCAAAACCAACACAGGTTCATGACAAACCCTATCGTCGAAGCATCGACACTAGACACCCGCCATTGCACCAACCCGAAGCCCAGCAAGGCTGCACAGTCCCCGCCACAGTCGAATCCACCTGGTATCCACCCCGCAAAACGTAGCTCATCCAACGGCCCAGGCAACACCCTCAACACAACCCATTATCAACTCGAAACCAGAAGAAGAAGAACCGGATCGCCCGACTGGCCAACTGCACCTCTCCATGGGATCGCCTTGATAGGATCACACCATTGTGCCGCCTGCCACCACCTGCATTATCGAACGCCCTCGGTTCGGCCACCCCTTCTGTCCATGCCCAAAAGCTTTCTTGCAAGAGCCACCAAGCTCCCTTGAAAAAAAACGCCCTGTCCGGCTGCACTCACCGCACTCCGACGAGGCCAGAGGCCTGGCGAGGTGTGGGAGCCACAGGACGAGAACGGAGGAAGGTAGCGAAGGTCGAAACCTCCGGTAGGATTCTCACAGAGAGAGATTCTTTAATTGTCCGGTAATTGTTGCATATAGTTAAGTCCTATGGGAGTCAGCATATTAAGATTGAAGAAAATAAAAATATATAAATTTTTTTTTAATCCCCAATGTACCCAAATGAGTGGTTTATTAACTGCACTAAAGCTTTAAAAAAGAAAAAGAAAAAAATAAACAAAACAAAAACAAATGACTTGGGCTCAGTGGCGCTACAGAGGACAGAATCTTTTTCGATACAAGTCATGAGCCGAGAAGGCTCTTACTATAACAAAAAGAGAGACGATCATCAACCTTATGTTTTGATAAAATTCCTTGCCGCTGGCTTTTCAAGAAACAATTTAAATCTATTATCTAAAGGGCGTCGTCAACTGTTCATTTGCGCTGCACTATTCATTCACATCGCTACTGTTCATTCGAGCCCGAAGTAAATGACGCTTTTGCCCTTAATTTTTTCTTAAATTATCAGTCTGTTATAAACACCCGCCGACCGTAGATTGCCAGAACTCCAGAAGGTTCAGGTTTTTTCGCTCTCTCGCTTCTCCTTATCAACTTACAGTGGTGCAGATATTTAGCAACTGGAGGGTTTGATTAGATACGTGGCAAGGAATATTGATTTCTGTGGCAAAGGGATTGATTTCCGTCTCTAACTGCATTTGATCACTCGGCACGAGGTTATTGAGCTTCCTCGAAGAGAGACAAAGCTCGAGCTTTCTGGAGATGACGATCTTGTTCATTTTAAGAGGTATCTAATTGCTTTTTCCACAAAAAAATCTTCAAAATCAATTTGAATCTTCATATGTGATTGATTTAGGATTTGGGCTCGGAGATATTGATTAAACACAACATTGATTCTGCTAACAATTTCCATGTTTTTCTCTGACAAGAATTAAGATTGTGTATCTGCACCTGAGGATTCTTAGCAACATCGGCTCCTCAAATTTGTTGGAGATTTGTATAATCTCAAGTCCGGTACCCCATGATCTTCATAGCTCTCACTTCAGATGGAATAGTTCAAATTGAATAGAAATAGTATTTGAAGGAATGACCTTAAGAATTACAACCTTGCACTCATTTTTTGCCAATTTACATGTTGGCATTCATTGTGATATATAAAGAAAGTAGTTGATTCTTTCCATCTTCGGGGAGCCGCTATCACCATCTCGATTCACTGTTAGTCAAAGTTAACATCAACTATCAAAATCAAGAACAGAAAAAACTTGGTAAGATTTCAACTAAGCAAAATCAAGATGAATATCATAGTTGTTCATCTTTTGTTCATATACCCAACGTGAGTACCTTTAATTCACTTTTCGTTTTCATGTTTTCAGTTGTAGTAATTGATTTATCAGCTTTTATAATCTTTCAAGACAAAACCTTTTATTGTTTCTTTGTTTTGTTAATCGAAGTTCATAGTTCATATATGAAATTTCCTTTTTTTGTGTAGCCTCTGTTCTAGCTTTTGAATAATTGCAAGAACAACAGGTTTTTTTAACCCTGTTAGACAGAAAGAGTAAAGTAAAACAAATGAAAGAGATCTGGTTCTTAATCTGATTTGGGCAGCCAATCATAGAATCAATCATACAGTTATTTCACTAATGTTGAAAGATTTTAGTTTTCGTTATCCTGTATGGAATGAATACAGGGGAAAATACTTTCGTCATTGCATATTTTATCTTTCTCAGGATTCAAAAGAGAAAAGTTTTTTGGTCGAGCTTTTGTGTAAAAGTAGTTAAATTCACAGAAAATTGAATGCAAATGGTTTGATTTTCAGTTGCAAAGAAATTTATAGTGGAATTCGACTTCGTATTGATGCTTTGAACTGTGATTTTGGAGGTTAGTGTGTCTGGCTTAAAGGAAGCAGCTTCTTTGCTGTTTGAGTGAATTAGAATTTGGGTAAGTTGCTATGTGTAATCATAGTGCATTATGTTTTCACTATTGAACTACATACTACAAATTGAATTTAAATGTATATTTGGACTGCTTTTTAACAGTTAAATTCTGTGAAATTCTAGGATAAGATCAATTCTAAATTCTTCTATATCATGAATGTATGTAGAGATTGTTCCCTACCCATTCCACTTCAATTTTCACCTTTTCTGCTATTGTTTTTATTAACTTTTGTGTAGTTCAATTTTGTTCGAATCAATTTTATGCATCTCTGATTATTGGAAATGTTGAAATTCAAAAAGTATAAACCATGTGTTTCACAATTGCAGCAACCAAAAGAATCATTAGTTTTCTTCCTAACCAAATCTTAACTGAAATGGAACAGTTTAACCAGTGATTAATATTGTTTCAAAATTATTGTTCTGTGTTTGGGGTATTGTAATTAAGAATTAGGTGAGAGCCAGTGAACCCAGCCATGCTAATATTTCCACTTTCTTTCGTCTCTGTCCCTTTTTAACTCAATGAATTTGTGTTTTGGTGTGTGGAGCTATTAATTCCTTCATTGCTAAACTGATGGCTTATGATCTGATCGTTTACATATTATTAGCCCATGTGTTTATCTTGCAAAGTTGGAAAAATGTGTTTACATCAATACTCAGGTCATTAGATTTTATGATTATGCTTCCTTTGGTAAAGTAAAAGAAATGTCAACAATTAATGTCACGAGGACCTTTTTTAACTTCTGTTTGAGAACATGGGTACATTTGTACAAGTATTCATTTCTGCTCATATTGATTTATATCAGTTTCACGGGCATGAGCTTCTGCAAACTTAGTTTCACTATCATTGACGGTTCATACATAACACTTGATACTTAATACTTGATTATCTATATGCCAAAACATTCCTGTAGGGTTCCCGACTCGAGTAATGGCAAATCGGAGAGCTTGGGCGGGCTGACGTTGGGCGGCCACCTAGACGGCCTAGGCGGCCGATTAAACGCCTGGGAGGTTCGGCAGTTCGATGCTAGGCGGTCTGTCTAGTCGGGTTTCTTCCTCTCTCTCAGATTAGCGGGAGGAAGAGATCGAGGTGATCTGAAAATCAGAGAGATTAATGGACTCAGGAAAGAGATCGATTGTAGGATTGATAAAGAGAGAGATCTAGAGAGGATTTGTGACCTGAAAATCTGAAATTGATCAAGAGTCGAGACTTCGATCTGGGTAGTAGATTTTGGCAACTCGATCTGGGTATAATCCAATGTTGTTCAACGATAACTGGCTTGGAACTCAATCTGAGCATTTTCCATAGAAAGTTCTATGATATGTGGAACTCGATCTGGGTATTTTGACTGGCTTGGAACTCAATCTGATGCTCTTTGATTCTTCATGACAGTCATGAAAAAGGGAACTCCTGCTTGAGAGACTTGATCTTTCCCCTTCCCATAAAGTCATTTGCTTTTGCTCTTTTCGTTGAAATGGTCAATGAAAGCTGGCTGGTGTTTGATATTAAGTATTATTTTTTTTTGGTTACATGGGGACATTAAGCCCAGAAAAAGAGGAAAAGAAACTACTACTACTACTCAACCGAATCTGTTACAACCATCCTAGGCCTCACCAGGCCATCAATATCATCCATCAAAACTTGATTCATAAACGGAGGGTTTGTGTCCATTCTGCAAACTCCTAGTTCGTTGTCCAAGCTATGCTTCGCTAAGATGTCTACCACCATATTTCTTCTATATGAATATATTTAATGGAGCAGTACTCAAAGTGATTCATCAATGATCTGCAGTTCAAAATCAGTCCCTAAAGGGTGTAAATTAATATCCTTACTCTGAATTAGATTTATGAGAATAGCATAATCAGATTCCACATCCAGATGCTTAATCTGCATATCAACCGCAATTTGAAGTCCAGTCACAAGGCCCCAAGCTTCAGCTGGCAAGACTTCACCAAAACCAATATGCTGCATAAAACCCTTGCACCAAACACGTTCATTATTTCTAATAACTCCACCAGCACCTATCTGGCCCTTATCATTCTTAGAACCATCCACATTAAGTTTAAAGTGGCCTCTGTTAGGTTTCTTCCAATCAATCATTTCCACCCTAGTAGTAGAATCTCCAGATTGCTTTATATTAGCATTGTTCCATTCCAGCAAGTATTGAAGAATAGTGGTGGAGGCATTATGAGGACCTTTAAAATCATTATCAAAAATAAACTTGTTCCTCCATTTCCAAATGAACCAGCATATAAACACAAACAATTGACACCAATTAAAGCCAAAATGCTTACAGTTATTCTAGTAAAGATTAGTAGTGATCCACCCTTCCCAATCAAGGTTGAAAGTTCTTTGCATAGTAACAGGAACACCAACATCTTTCCAAACTTCCTTGGCCTTTCTGCAATCCCTGAAAAGATGAAGCATAGATTCATACAGATCAATATAATGACTACAATTGGGGTTATCTGTCATGTGCCTTCTGAATCTATTCTCATTAGTAAGCAATCTACTTTGAATAAATAGCCAAGTGAAGATCTTTAGTTTCGGAGGGATAGAAAGATTCCAAATATGCCTCCATTTTCTAGAAGGTGTTTGCTGAATGGTAACAAGGCAGTTATAGGCACTTTTGACTGAAAATTTTCCATTTGAGGTATGCTGCCAGATGACTTTATCCCTCACAGAAGCTGGATCGGAAATAGGGATACATAAGATTTTTTCCACAATCTCAGGAGGCAGACAAGCATAGAGAAGAATAGTGTCCCAACAATTATCCATCCAAAAATCCTATACCAACAAGTGATCATCAACCATAGTAGGATCAAGTGCCTGATGACAAAGGGGACCAATATCTAACCATTTATCAGTCCAGAAATGAACAGATTCGCCATTCCCAATTCTCCATATAGCACCCTATCGCAAGAGAGAAGCACCAAATTAAACACACACTGCTCCATGTGCTTGAACAATTCTTTGGTTTCTTGTAGGCAGGGTTCAGCAAGTCATCCTTTTTCAAATACTTTTGTTTAAAAATACTAGTTTTTTGCTGCAAAATTTTTATAATTATTATATTGAGAAAAAAATAAAAGTTATTTGAGAAAAAAGAAAGTGGGTGGTTATTGCAGACATGGGTAGTTAACTATTTGAAAATTATTTATTTTATTTTTTATATGATTTTTAATTTTGCTATTTACCATACTACCACTCAATTATAAAAATTATTTAAAATTAATATAAGATATAAGGGTTTTATTGTCTTTTCACGCCCACTTTGGCTAATAACACATCTTCTCTTAATAATAGTATAGATTACACCAGAGGCCATCATCATTCTGCACAATTCGCCAACTGGCCTTGCAAGCATAGCTTGGTTCATCTCACTAGTCTTCTTAATGCCCAGTCCCCCATAAAACTTTAGCATGCAAATCTTGTCCCAATTCACCATATGAATTTTCCTTTTATTTTCACAATCACCCCAAAAGGAATCTCTATTAAGTTTATCCAAGCTAGAACATATTGAGACAGAGAGTTTAGTTGTCTGCATAGAATAAATGGGGATTGAGGTAGTTACCGCTTGAATCATGGTTAATTTACCAGCCATGCTTAAAGTCTTACACTTCCAACCTGCAAGTCTGCTTGAAACTTTATCAACAATTTCAGAGTAAGTGCGTTTAGTTATTCTAGAATGCAGTAAAGGCTTACCCCAAGTACTTGCCTAAGTCACTTGTAAGAGGAGAGCGTGGCAATTCTTCTACTGACATTTGGAGACACATATAGCTTGGATTTATCAAAATTTACTGATTGACCCGATAAACCACAAAAAATATCCATGCACTTCTTAAGAACAGTAGCTTGAGATGTAGAAGCTTTAGCAAATAGGATGATGTCATCGGCAAAGAATAAGTGTGAAACACAAGGGCCAGACTTTGAGGACTTAACTGGTTTCCATTGTCCAACATCTATTGCAGCTTGAATTAAATGAGACAATTTTTCCATGCAAAGAACAAAGATATAAGGCGATAGGGGATCCCCTTGTCTCACACCTCTACCAGCACCAAATTTATCAGATAGATCACCATTAACAATTACTTGAAAAGTAGCAGAAGTGATGCAATGCATAATTAAATTGATTAAAGAATCAGGAAGTTGAAGCTCATACAAAACCTGCTGAATAAAGTTCCAGTTCAGCTTATCATAAGCTTTAGAGAGATCAGTTTTCCACACCATAATGCCCTTCTTTCCACTTGAAGACCTGCACTTATGAAGAATTTCTTGAGTTATAAGAATGTTATCCGATATGCCTGCCAGGCACAAAACTAACTTGACAAGAACTAATCCATTGTCGCAAAAAAGGTCGAATTCTAGAGACAATAATTTTTGTGATGATTGTATAAATTGAGCTGCAGAGGCTGATAGGTCTAAAGAGGTGCATGTATTTCGGACCCTGAATTTTGGGTACCAAAGTGATTAAAGTATGATTAAGTCCCTGTGGTACATGTCCCTCAGCAAAAGCTCTTGAAATAAGTTGAATAATCTCCTCACCACACAAATGCCAATGCTTCTGGTAAAATAGAGAAGGGAATCCATCAAACCCAGGGGCCTTAAGACTACCAATGGCAAATAAAGCATTTTTAATCTCAGCAGGTGTAATAGGGCTTCCCAGATCAAGCAAGAGAGTAGAAGAGATGCCAAGAAACAGATTAGGAATATGAAATCTAAGATCAGGACCCTCCTCGTAAGTGAAGAGCTTTTGAAAGAAATTTTGTGCAATCAGTTTCATTGCAGCATGATCTTCACACCATGAACCATTCTGATCATATAAGCCATCAATTCTATTTTTTCTTCTTCTAACCATTATGGTAATGTGGAAAAATTTTGTATTCCTATCCCCACCTTGCACCCACTTCTCTCTAGATTTTTGTCTCCATAAAAGAGCCTCACGATCTCTGATATCTTCATATTGCAGAATAAGCTTTTTCTCCAGGTCAATCAAGAAGGGATTATCATTAGTACATCTTTGCTTCTGAATACCACAAATTCTAGCCAACAATCTTTTTTTCTGATGGAAAATATTGCCAAACACTTCTCTGTTCCACATTCCCAAATTCATTGCTAAATGTTTAATTTTACTCATGAACTCACCTGTAGTCTCATTCCAAGTATTAGCAATAAACTCACTATAATGGCTGTGTTGCATCCACATAGCATAAAAACGAAAGGGAGGATCAACTCTACAGCTTCTAAACTGATTTTGAAGCCTCAATAGTAATGGGCAGTGGTCAGACTTCATTTTAGCAAGATGTTGCACTTGAGCTTCAGGGAATAATAATCTCTAATCACTATTACAAAAGCCCCTATCCAATCTCTCTTTAATCGTGCCACCTGACCAAGTATAATCTGCCCCATGGTAGCCTAAATCAATCATACCATCCTGCTGAACCCAAGCCTCCAAACTTTCCAATATAAGACCCACCATTTTTGTCAGAGAAGGATAAAAGTTCATTGCAATCGCCAACTACAACCCAAGGTAACTGATATGCAGTATGAATATGAGCTAAATAATGCCATAGACCTTGTCTCGTAGTAATATAGGGACTAGCATAAATTCCAGTTAACATCCAACTCCTCAACCCACACCAAGAAATTTTAACAGTTATGGATTGAGAGTTAGAATCAATAACCTCAACTTTGAACTTGGAGTTATTCCAGACCATCCAAATCCCACCAGAAAAACCATTAGCCTCCTTGATCTCAAATTCATTGAAACCCAAACCAAGAAGGTGCTTCTTTGCTTTTATAAACTAAACTCTTGGCTCACATATAATAAGAAAATCGACATTATTCATTTTGACCAAATCTGAAATAGCAGAACGAAAGTCATCACCCCCAGCACCTCTAGCATTCCAAAACAAAAGATTATCCATTTAGAGTGTGGAAAGGGTAGGGCATAACCCTAAGATTCAGGAAACAATCATATCCTCTCCCTTCTGAGAGGATAGATTGGACTGCATACCAGCATCGTCAGTAGCAAAAGCCTGCAAAGAGGTAGATGAGTCATTAGGACCCTGGTGATCCTCGTCACCGATATTAACCAACACACAGTCACCATCAACATCTTCTTGGTTTAAATCTTCCTTAGGTGGTGTGTGTCCAAACTCAGCATCAGTAGAGGAAATACTTTGGTTTCTATATTGACCAACTTTCAACATATTACTAAATTAAGTGAACCCCGTCTTAAACACCCCCTGCATGACAGATGAAGTGGCTAAACTCTTGGAACTACTGGGAAAATTATCCTTTGTACCCTTTCCAAAAGCACTTCTAGTTTTTGAAACAAGTCTAGTTTTGCTAGGAGCAGGCTTGGTATTGGAAATATCCTGTAAAAGAGTTCTCCCTCTCATAGGATTAGGCGTTGCATCAGAATGCTCCGGGTTTTTGACAACAGCCTTCTCCATTTTCCCCTCCTCAGGTAAGGATTTCTCAGTTTTCTCTTGCACCTGCTTCCATATCTTCACAATTTTCGGTTCAGAAGCACTAAGCTTATCAGTGTGGGTTTTGGGAGCAACATCATGAGCATTACATTCCAATTTTTCTCCCTCAATACCATTCTCTGCCTGCAAAGGAGCAAATCTGGACCCAGATGAGTTCTTCTCCTTAACATCTTCACTTTGAGCATTACTCATCGTCTTTTTCTTCCAATAGTTCATGATCATCCATGGTCCCATGTTACTCTTGACTGTGCACTTTGTTGTAGATGGAGAAATATGAGGACTAGCCTGTGGAATGTTCTTAGGAATCGGTATACTAGCGTTGGTCTTCGTTACAGAATTATCACCACAAAAGGGACTGCTTCCCTTATTGTTCACTGCTTCCAAAACTTCTTCAGCATTTGCTACCTCTCCCACATAAGGACAATGCTCCTTAACATGACCATAAACTCCACAATTGAAACAGATGGTTGAGATACCTTTATACACAACACTGAAAGATCTGGAATCCATTTCAACAAAAGGTTTCAAAGGCTCAGCTAGATTGATTTCAACACAAACCTTGCAAAATTTACCCCTGGCTTAAGCTAAAGTGTGTTGATCAACCTTAACTAGCTTGCCTATCATGCTCCCAATCCTTTCCATGGTGAATTGCTTAAAATACTTCACAGGTAACCCATTAATTCGCACCCAGACAGCCATATGAGTAATCTTATCTGCACATGGATCAAACTCCGGTCTCCATTTTTGCACCACAAGAGTCTGCCCAGCAATGATCGAGGGACCATTGCAAAGAGCATAGTTCATATCTTCAACCAATTGAAATTTCACAATGAAAAAAGAATTCGGTAAATCAATTAGTTGCCACGGTCCCTTCATAGTCCATTTTCTAGTTAGAGCCCTCTTCATGAAGTCATATGCATTCTCAGTATTAGGTCTACCCATCAACTTTACAATCACAGCACAATTCCAATCTAAGTCAAGTTTGTCTTCTACTCGCTGCGAAAAACGAATATTAGGGCCAAGCTTACCGTCTGTAATGGTGTAGTCATCTTCTCCCAGCACAAAATCCTCCATCATAGCCGTAGAGAAACGACTGATCAGACTGAGTACAGAAGCCGCATAGCTTAGCGGAGGTTTCAAAGTGACGGATTCCGGTGAATCCATAGGTGTAGTCTCCTTAGATTCGAGTTGAACCTTTCCGATCTCATCGCACATCGAGTCATCATATTGGGTCTGTTTATATTGGGTTGGTGAAGCCAGAGCTCCCCCGCTACTCCCGGTGGGAGTAGCGGAGAAACGAAAGATGGATGTCGCCGTCTCCAACAAGATGGTGGAGCAGCGATCAGGAAATCGAAGTTGGTCGGAGTGGGTCAGAGGTGCTTGAGATGAGGAACTCAAGAATAGAGAAAATCAGGAGAGGCGCGTGAAGCGCGTTCTCCAAAACTGATGGTTATGGGAAAATCTCTGTTTTCTGTACACTTCAATCCACTTTGGTATTAAGTATTATTGTATTAACAAAGAGGAGGATAAAAATGGTGGCTGGTTGGAAACGATTGAAGCTGGAATTATCCCCTAAATGGTTTATTTAATCATTTATGAAAGTATGAAACTATCATTATTCATTATATCCGACTTAAGCTAGCCCAACAGTCATCAATAATTCAGTATATAATCAACCATTATAATATATAAACTCAGTTTAAGCTAGAATTAGTTTCATAAAGAAGTAAAATAATAATGCAATATGCTTGAATACATTTTATATATCCTTAATTATATAATTAAATGCTATAAAAATCAAAAATATATAAAACCGCCTAGGCGCCGTCTAGGCGTCCGCCTAGCCGCCTGGGCGCTAGTCGCTTGGCCACCGCCCGACTAGCGCCTAGCGATTTTTCGAACCTTGATTTTACATATAACTAGGATGAGAAGGATGAACAATTATATACCCAATTTCCTGCAACAAACTTTGAGGGCTAAAACTGATGAAACTAAAGAACGGTACTAAGCAAGTCTTTACTGTTAAAGGAATCTTTCTGGACACATAGCGATTTGCTCCCAGACAAGAAGACCAACCTTCAAGCTCCACAGCAAGCCAGGTCTCACCCACAAAAAAGAGACATTCGGACACAGATAGTAGGCCACTCCTCAAATCACCATCACCATTACCATCAAACAAATTTCCAAAAATGTAACTTCTTCCTTTTCCTATTCTTCTGCACAAAACAATACCGTATAAATTTCATGGCATACTTTTACCATCTTAGATTGCATTACCCTTTTTATTTCTGCACAAAAAAATAAAAACCAGCCTCTAGCCTCACCCCACCTCAATATTTACATCATTGTTTCTGACTTCCAGTGCCAACAACTCAGTTGAGACTTCCAAGCAACTGTCAACATTTGCAAACGATGAATCTAACATTTTAAAATCAGCTGATAGTTCGTCTTAACAGCAATCATATTGCCAAGTCTGACCATTTTTTGTAAGATATACCTATTTTTAGCTCATTGAAGAAGTAGATCGGAGATTGAGCCAAAAAAAACCATTACCGTGTCCGAGATGCTTACAGAGATAGCATAGTGTAGAGAATACCTGGGATGATCAGTCCACTCCTATTCAATAACTTCAAAGGACATCATCAACTATTTTTTGCAAACTACCACAACATCTGTACCGGTGGTGATGTTACTAGGACATGATCTACTTCAACATTTGTTATGAAACAAGACTTAATCTTTTGTTAATATAATGATGATATCAACTATATTTTATGCTTTTAAATTTAGTCCTTGAATAACATTTTGTTAGTTCCAAAACCCGCGGCAAAGCGCGGGCACAATTTCTAGTACAGGACTAAACTTCATAAAAGATCATCTTATCCTAGGATTTACTTTGTTTTGTATTAGGGGTATTGTTTGTTTGTTTGTTTTTTTTCCTCAAATAAGTTCATAAATGTGGAGCCGTGGTTATGACATTATTTATGTGGAAAAATACTCTTGCTCAATGAATCAAAGATACTCGTTACTTTATGATCGGTAAGCTTTTGTTGTCAATATACTAACGAGTCATTTTTGCACGTGGTTTACCTATGAAAGATGGTGTAGTGTTTCTTATTTTTATTGAGACTTTCAAGATTATCTGGTCTTAGTAGCATGTGAAAATAGAGACGTTAGCATAGTGGGAAAGCTACTTTATTGGTTTTATGGCATTGCTTTAACTTTAGCAAATGGAGTAGTCAATATAACACTTCTGGCTACTTGGTGCATGTTCGAATACATTGCAATAGTGGAGACTCCTGTTATTATTTTAGAGGTCCTCTTGAGGTGTATTGTAAATATGGGATTTAGGCATTATATTCCCCCCTCTGTATTTATTCGTTTCATCAATGAAGGTCTGAGAGCGGCCGCACCAGCGCTTATTTAAAAAAAAAGAAAAAGATGATTACTATGGGTTTTTATTTATTTTTTAGATATCAATAGAGACGTCAATTCATTAATAGTAAATGAGAATTACATTACAAGATAAGATGACTCGCTCAAACATTGAGCTACCGAGCTATGACAATATTGAGTTATAAAAGAAAACTCTAGAGAAAAGCCCTAAAGCAAACTAATATAATGCAACTCTAGAATGAAGATCTAAGTAATCAAGTAACTTGACACTGCTAAGGAAGACTCTGAACATACTCAAGACCTTTCCTCAATATTATTCATTGCCCAAAGAAACATCCTACAGAAAGGGGCTGGCCTTAGCAACTAGCAGGGTGTGTCCGGCAGATTGGGTTTCCAATCCCCCCCACCTCCCTTATGCGTATGTGGGGGTGGTCAACAAAATTGACCCTACAATTAAGGCAATTAAAGAGAAGTAATGGCAGCAGTAAATGCAACAATTAATGTAGCTATAAATGCGATGATAAATGCGGCATTCAGTATGGCAATCATGGCCGCCAATAAGTGACGGTTATTGAGGAGTGAATATGGCCTTAATGGTGGTGTGCCGCTCAAGTCACTGCGACTTGCTATGCAAGTTTACTTGCAGCCCACGCCAAAGTACACCTATAAATAGGCTACTCAACATCGAGGTAAGGCATCGAATTCCAATTCTCTCTACTCTACTACTAAGAAACGTACTGACTTAGGCATCAGAGGGTTTTCTGCATGTACCCCCCTTTCTCCTCGAGCCGACGGTCAAACTTTGAGTCAACGCTCGAGGGAAGCTTCTCGATTGTTCCCGGTCAGCTCCCGCTCCAGTCCGCATTCATTGGTGAGTCAACTCCTCTACGGAATTTTTCTGCACCAACAAGTGGCGTCGTCTATGGGAAACACTTATCCCTAAAAAGTGATGGCGGGAGTTGCCCTTGACGGGATTCCATTCCTGTCACTAAGGACTGTAGTGACGAACTTCCTCCCCACCAGCCACTGAACGGGTCCATCTCGAGCCCCATCGGCGACCTGAACTTGCTTCCAGCTGACGAGACGCAGAGGCTGAGGCAGGAACTCTAGCAATTTTGGAAGGAAAAGCGGGACCGCGAGGCTCATCGTCGACGAAAACTTGAAAGGTTCCTACAACTTGATAGTGATTCATCAGACGACGACGCCATCGGCGATCTCCACCAAACTAACAACATAGTAGAAAACGCAGGCACCAGCGACGTTATTGAGGGAATCTCTGGGGGACCCATCGTCGAGGGGGTGGGGGGCACGTCGAATTGGGGGCAGAACGGCCGAGCCGGATTAGGCCAATCCAAAAGGGAGCACAACGAATCATGGCGCGAGAAGATGAAAAAAATGATTGATGCATGCAAGCGTGCCGGCCCACGAGAACTGGCTGCGAAAATCGCAAGAGACGTCGGTAAGTCTCCGTTTACCGATGACATTTTGAATGCGGCAAAACCCCGTCGGTATTCCACAAATACGACGGAACGACCGATCCGGTGGACCATATCAAGGGGTACAAACAACAGATGTCCATCGAGACAATTGAGAGGAATTAATGTGCAAGATCTTCCCTTCCAGTCTCACGGGGCCGGTGTCGACATAGTTCCAAGACCTGAAGCCGCATTCCATATCGGATTTCGACACATTGAGCTGCGCTTTCATTTCACAATACTTCTGCAATCGCAAGCAAAAGAAGGATATGGCGATTCTATTTAGTACAAAGCAGAAGCTGTTGGTGGCATCATGAGTGTGAAAATATGTGCAATTTGTGTGATGTTACTAACTTTCAAGATTAGGAGGTCAAGTTTTAGTAAAGGAGAAAAGTAAGAGTATCGTACCCAAGGGATTGAGTAACTCTACCCTAAGCTAGATTACCGCGAAAATAAACCTAGAAAACACATGTGAGTCTATCTTTTTACAAATTAATAGTCTCGGCCCTTTGGAAGCCAAAACTATCAATAATGATATTTACAATGATAAAGTGGTGAATCGGCTTTGTTGATTTTAATTATTAAGAAGTAAATTAAGTTGCACAAAAATAAAGTAAGCAAATAAAAATAGAGACTTTGATGTAAGAGAGAAATAGAGACTTAGGCATCACACCTAACCTTACTCACACACATAATATAACCCCAAATTAATGTAACAACATGCTTTGATAAATTTCCCCTTAGTGCTTTGGTGAAGCTACTAAGAAACCAACTAGTCATGCAATTTAACAATCTCTTTTGAAGCAAAGCTAAATTACACAACCTTTATACCATTCAAATCTTCCGGATCCTAAATGGCCTATGGTGCCGTAAGCCTAAATTCTTCTGGAACCTAAACTCACAACATCATGCTTTAATTTCAAGGTAAGAAATTCAAACAACTTAGTTCTTCCCGTAGGAATAAGCTAAGCCACCACTTATTTAGCTACACATGCTCATGGAATCAAGAGTTTATCAAGTTCATGTTTCATATTCATTAGTTTCCTAAAGCATGCTTTTAGGTGATAAATCTATAAATACACTTAGGATACATGAAAGTATAGTAGCCAAAAGATTCAAAACATGCATAAACATCAAAGAACATAAAGATTACATTGTTTTGTGCACAAGTTTGGCTAGGGCTAAGCCGTAACCCTAAATTCAACCACTTACAACTCATATTTACACAATTACAAGCCATAAACATCATAAATAACAAATAAAAGAGAGCAAAGAGTGGAGAACAAGTGATATACCCATGGGTTTGGCTCTTTTTGGAGCCAAACCAAAAGCACAAGATGTCTCCCTTGCCTCCTAGATGCTATATGAGAAGAGAAATGCTTCAAAGTATAGGGATTTCGATTTCTAGAACCCAAATCACTATACAAAACCATAAAATCTCAAGAACAAAGTAAGAACAAGGCTTGAATGTGTGAGAAACAAGAGAAGTGATTGATCAAAGTGTGTAGAAACTTCGGTTTTGGTGAAACCCAAGTGTCTACACACCTTTCTCTTACACAAAACTCAAAGAACTATGTCCAAGGTATGAAAAACTAACCTAAAACTAAAGAAAAGAGAGATTTTGATGCTCCAAAATGAGGGAGCCAAGGGGATGCACGGTTTTGAGGAGAAAGAATGAGCTATTTAAAGGCCAAGGCAATCCAAATCAAGGGTGGAGATCAAAGGGAATGAAGGGCTAGATGTGATTGACAAATGTGTAAGCACAAAATATGGATCTAGTTTTTTACTCCATATAGAAATGACCTAGAAAGCCCATAGATATTTTGGTAGAGAGAAAAAGTAAGGGTAGAATGGTCATTGTGTAGGGGAACAAGGTAATAAATCGGAGACAAATGTGTAAGGTGTAAGAATGAGACCACTTGTCCTCATTCAAATTTTGAATTTCAAAATAACCTAGACCTAAAGTCTCTAACCCTAGTCAGCTCATCCTTGTCCTCCACACATGTTCTCGGCCGGAAATGTCCGGAATCCGGCGTTAACCACCGTTGACCCATTTTTTTGTCCGTTTGAGCACTTTCTTCTCCTTTCTTCCTTCAATTAAATCTCCACCGAGAGTTAGGAATTGGCCCTCGACTTCTTCATACCAAATGTTTCTCCATGAGTGTAGATCATCTATGTAAAATATCAGAGCTTATTTCGCCGTGGTTTGGCTGGAACTGCTGCCGAAATCCGTACAGGTCCGGTTTTGCTATTTTCATCTTTTGGTCAGAAACTTAGGACGATTTCTTTGAAGGCCTTCCACTCCGAACTAGCTCTTACAATCTTCATACGAAATGATACTTAGGATGTCTAGAATAGATCTGGAAAGTTTCAACTCATTTGGGGTTCATTTGGTCAGTCCTCCGCTTCTCCTTTCTTGCTTAGCTCGGTTTCTCCTAGCAGGAGTAGGAAAGTGTGCTAAAGTTGAGCTTTTAGTGCATTTCCATGCTTCTCCAACATTTCCTAGCATGATAAGGAAAACATAATAAATATATATAAATAAACACAAAGGTTAAGCAAAAGTACAAGATTAGGGGAATAATTACTAGGTAATTATGGACCTAACAGAAGCCGGGAGAAAAGGTAGGAAAATTTTTCGAAAGGTTTAAAGCTGAAATGCGCCATGTTAACTGTGATCCCCAATTTACTGTGATTGCCTTCCGAGAGGGGTTGCTTTTGGGGATGCCATTATACGAAAGTTTATTGCGGGATCCGCCAAAGGACATGGACAACATCATCACAAGGGTAGAGGGAGAGATCAGAATTGAAAGAGCCAAAGAAGCACGTGAGGCCAGATACACCAGTGTCGTTGCCTCCGGTGATGAAAGAAGGCAAAATCGAGGCAACCACCCAGGCGTAAGGTCGGACAACCGACACCACTACGAGGCAAAGCCTCGAGCTCGCCTACCTAAGGAATGGTTCACCTTAAACCCTACGACCATATTCAGAAAAAACCAGCATGAAGGGCTCTTCAAGAGATGCATTCGAACGGACCAAATATTGCCATCTCCACAAGGCGTTCGGGCACGGGTTGTCCAAGTGCGAAGCATTGCAGCTAGCCATCTAAGAGTTGATGAAGGCAGGGAAGTTACGTCAATACCAATCTGACGGCCAGGCCGATGAAGGTAGGGCAACAGACAAGGTTGAAAGCAGAATCCCTACAAAAGGCACGGAACTGATCATCAGAGAAATATTGGCCATACATGGAGCCCCTTATACCGCTATGGAGGAGGAACTACGCTTGAGGTCGGAAACCCGCCAGGCAGAGAATATTCGTAGGGTATGCCAGATCGCGGGTAGCCCCTCGGCAGGGCAGAGCTCGTCCCCCACACTTGTAATTAGTTTCTCCACGGCAGTCGGCAGATACCATTGGCATCCAGTTTCCCCACCGAGACGCCTTGGTCGTGTCTACCCAAATCGAGGATGCCCTCGTGCGAAGGAAAATGGTTGACGCCAGGAGCAGCGCCGAAGTCATATTCTGGGAGGCGTTTGAGCAGCTCGGATTAGACAAGACACTTATCCATCCCAGCAGAGCACCGTTGACGGCCTTTGAAGGTTCCGAAACATGGCCTGTGGGCGAGGTTTCATTACCAGTGACGACGGGAAGGAAATTTGTGGAGGTCGATTTCGTCATTGTCAAGAAGCCATCGGCCTACAACTCCATTCTAGGCTGGGATTGGCTCCATAGGATGGGAGCCGAGGCTTCGACTAGGTGTCAGGTACTCCAATTTATTTCCGACGATGGCCAGCAGGTGATATCGGTTCGTGGCGATCAGCTGCTCTCCAAGAAGTTGTATGGCATGGAAATCAAGCGCTCTCCGCCGCCTAATAAAGGCGAGGAGGGTTCATCGGCATAGCAATTAACGGAGAAGCTGCCAGAAGATGAGGAGCTTGAACCCAAACCTGAGCCGACGACCACTTAGCCACTTCGGGAGGAAGCCCTCAACGCTTCTGGCGAGAGGAAGGTACTAGTAGGCACCTTCCAAACTGAAGAGGAATGAGCTCGCTTATTGCAATTCCTGAGGGAAAATCAAGACGTGTTCTAATGGTCATACAAGGATATACCTGGAATCGACCCAAGTGTCCCATGTCACAAGTTAAATATAGACCCAAGCTTCAGACCTTACAGGCATCGTCAATGACATTTTGCCCCCGAGAGGAATAAGATTATCAACGACGAGATTGACCGCCTCCTTGAGGTAGGCTTTATACGGGAAGTTTGGTGCCCAACTTGGATCTCGAACGTGGTCGTAGTAAGAAAGAAGAATGGAAAATGGCGAGTGTGTGTGGATTATTCAAATCTAAACAAGGCATGCCCTAAAGATTGTTATCCGCTCCCCAAGATTGACCAACTTGTGAACGCCACTGCCGGGTGCGAGCGTTTATCTTTCTTGGACGTGTACTCTGGTTATAACTAGATACCTATGGCCCCAGAAGAGCAAGAGAAAATAGCATTCATTTTAGAACGAGGCTTGTATTGATATACGATTATGTCGTTTGGCCTCTCCAACGCCGGCACGACCTATAAGAGGCTCATCAACAGAATGTTCAAAGATTTACTTGGGAAGACCATGGAAGTTTACATTGATGACATGGTGGTTAAAAGTAAGCATCGGAAGGATCACATAGAGCATCTAAGGGAAGCATTCGAGATATTAAGGCGGTATGGCATGAGGCTCAATCATACCAAATGTGCGTTTGGGGTATCATTTGGACAGTTTTTGGGACATCTTGTGAGTCAAAGGGGGATCGAGCCAAATCCGGAGAAGGTAGAAGCCATCGTGCAAATGCGGGACCCAGAGACCAAAGAGGATATACAAGTGTTAACCGGTCGCATCGCCGCGTTAAGTCGCTTTATTTCTCGGCTAACTGACTGATGTAAACCCTTCTTTCGCACATTAAAAAATAAGCAAGTCAATTTTTAGGGCCCAGAGCAGTCTGAAGAGTTGGCTAATTTGAAAAAATACTTATCCGGTAGACAGTTTCTCTCTGTACCCCGCGACGACGAGCCCCTCTGCATATACTTGGAATATCAAATGTGGCAACCAGCGCCCCCTTGTTCAGGGAAGAGGGATATAGGCAGGAACCCATAGCCTATACGAGCTGCAGCCTCCTGGATGCCGAGACAAGGTACTCCCCATCCGAAAAGGTAATCCTCGCCCTGGTTACGGCAAAAAGGAAGTTGCGATAATACTTCGAGGGTAGCATCATGGTATACACCAATTTGCCAATTTGCGCCATCTTGTCAAATAGTCACATCCGGAAGAATGGCCAAATGGGCAATCGAGCTAAGTGAATTCGACATTACATATAAGCCTAGGTCGGCACTTAAGGGCCAGGCATTAGCAGATTTCTTGGTCGAGTGTCACTTCCCAGCACCGATCCCGAGGTTTCATGGCAGGACCCATCCTGGGAGATGCACGTTGACGGCACATCCAATTTCTCAGGATCGGGGGCAGGCATTTTACTTCAAAGTTCTGAGGATGTCCAGATCAAGTGCGCCATTCATCTCGATTTTCCGGCATCAAATAACGTAGTTGAATATGAAGCTTTGGTGACGGGCTTAACCCTAGCGAAGAAGCTACGAATCCAACTCTTGCAGGTATATTCTGACTTGCAACTAGTTGTCGGGTTGTCGAATGATGACTACGCCGCCAAGAACGAACGCATGTCCAGGTATCAGGACTTGGTTCGAGATTTGATGCGCGGGTTTGAGCAACTTTCACTGTTCAAGTCACCTCGCGAGAAGAATTCCCGTGCAAATGAGTTGGCTAAAGCCGCTTCAGGTTACACGGAGGTCATCAGCATCGTTAAGATCGAGGTGCTAGAAGGACCAGGCATTGAGGGTAACAAGCCACGACAACAGGTCATGGAGGTCAAGTCAATTCCAAACGACTGAAGAGGTTAAATTGTCAATTACCTCGAATTTGGCATACAGCCAAACGATCTAATTGAGGCCAGAAAGCTCAAGATGAAGGCTACACGGTACCTAGTTGTCGAGGAAGAACTTTTTAGGCGCTCATTTTCCAGACCCCAACTTAGATACATGGGACCTTCTCATGCAAGGCTCGTCCTCGAAGAAGTTCACGAAGGGTCATGCAGGGTGCACCTCGGCGGCAGGACCCTTGCACATAAGATACTCTCTCAAGGAATACTATTGGCCATATCTCTCACGGGAAGCGGAACAATATGCCAAGAAATGTAAGCAATGCTAATGGCACGCGCCAGTAAGCCATTCGCCTGCCGAAGAGCTTCATACATTAGCCGGCCCATGACCTTTCGCTAAATGGGGAATGGATATAGTCGGTCCCTTACCGATGGCACCCGGCAGACTCAAGTACGTGCTTCTTGCTACAGACTACCACACGAAATGGGACAAAGCAGATTCATATGCCACGATTACGGGAGAGACCGTGGCAACATTCACATGGCGGAACATCATATGTCAATTCGGTATCCCGCGGTATATCATATGCAACAACAGAACGCAATTCAATAACTAGAAGTTTAGAGCTTTCTATAACCGACATGGGATTACGTTGTGTTTTTCTTCAAGGAGCTACCCACAAGATAATGGCCAAGCCGAAATAACGAACCGTACCATTTTTGAAAGAGTCAAGCGGCGATTGGAGCGTAAACGAGGCAAATGGAGTGAGGAGTTGCAACATGTTCTCTGGGCTTATCGAACCACTCGTCGGAAGCCAACTGACGAAACTCCGTATGCCTTGACTTATGGAATGGAAGCTGTCATCCCTACCGAAATCATTCTCCCTATAGTTAGGACTCTTACTGTTGAGAGAGGAAATAATGAGGAGCAAATAGCAAGGCACCTGGATCTTCTTGATGAAAGGTGGGAAGCCGTCGCCATTCACCTTGCCAATTATCAGAATCAGGTGGCAAGATATTTCAACAAAGGTGTCCGGCCGGGCGTGTTCGGGTGGGAGAGCTCGTTCTGAAAAGAGTGGTCGAGGATATCAAAGACCACGACATGGGAAAATTTAAACCTGTTTAGGAAGGGCCTTACGAGATAACGTAAGTCTACAGCAAGGGAGCATACCGACTTCGGAATTTAGGCACTGGACGTGAGCTACCCTGCCTGTGGAATGTTATCTATTTGAAAAAATATTACAGTTAAGATGGGCCGCGGCCGCGGTGGAGACACGGGTAACGTAGTTTCCTTCCTTTATCTCGTTGTATTCCAAATGTTGTTAGCAATTTTTCGTTCTTGGTTGTATTTGAACTACGTTTTGTGGCCGTTGGCCTGGAAAATGTGATGTCGTTTGTTTCAACTTGTGTGCTCACCTGTGCCTCACCCCTCGCCGTGGGCGGGGGGTTTGGGATGATGGACCACACCCTCGCTGCAGGCAGGGGTGGGCTGATGGACCATACCCTCACTACAGGCGGGGGTGGGATGGCGTGCCTCACCCCTCACCGAGGGCGGGATTGGGATGATGGACCACACCCTCGCTGCAGGCTGGGGTGGGATGGCATTACGAATTTTAAATGTGCAGGATATGGTGATTATGCAATCGGTTCTGTACGAGGAGTGGGGGCAATCCCATCCCTGGATGTTGTTTAGACACAATGCGTGGCGGATAGACCCTCCATTACGGTTTGGTTTCAATTCTTTTATTGTTTTGTGCGGCTCCATGCCTCGAATATTTTACTTTTGTTTTGTTTTTCTTTCTGAGCTTCTGCGAGCACAGACAAGAAAAAACAAGGGGGAAAATAGGAGAATGGAATACGTATCTAAGCCATGACGGTCGTTGCGGGGGTGGTCGTCATCACCTAGGCTGACGTTAAGATTGATGCTGAGGAGATTACGTGGACACCCACGTCGACAAAGTTGAGATTTGCACCCTCGTCGGGGTAGTTCAACACATCAAAAATGTTTGGCGGACACGCGCTTCATTTTAGCGACCCCCTTTTCGAACTCCTCATCCTTACTTCGAGTTACCATAGCCAAATCATTTTTTAACTTCACTACCTCGCGATTTCGGTCCTCGAGGATGAGGCTCAACTGCATCATTGACTCCATTTGGTCGTTTAGTTCCTTCTCCTTGGATTTTAGCTCTTGGTCAGCCTTCTTAAGGCGTTGTTGTTGCCTGGAATGAAGAGCGTCAAGACTGAGCAAAAAACGATGAGACTCCATGAGGGCCTACACAAGCGGAGGAGAAGATGGGTCAATGCATGCATATATGTATAAAAATTGAAAATAAAGAAAACGGTACTTACATCGAGCTGGGAGGAGCATAGGTCGTCATAGAACTCCATAGCGCTCTTGGGAAGCCTACCCTATCATGGGTTCGATGACGCCAAGGCGCCGACAATGGCTGACACCGCCAAACCATTGGAGTCTAAGGACTCTCCGGCTATGACGAAAGAGTTATCACGCTTCTTAAATTTCAATTCCAATGTAGTAGGAGGAAGCGGTTGCATGGAAGAAGTCAGACCCGACAGGGGTGAAGAGGCCTTCTGAGCACCAAGTTCGGTGCTTGACGGGGGCGCAAGGGTCCTCGAGGGAGCAACGTCAGTGGTAATATCCCTCAAACATGTCGAGGAAGGCGAACCTCCACATGAAGAAGAATGCGGAGCTAATTGAGTAGGCGGAGCATGAGATAGGTCTTCATTAGCAGAGGGCTCCACAACCTTTTGATTCTTCCTAGGTGGAGGAATCATTTGAGGGAGCTCCCTCACGAAGAGAAGCGACCTTCCCTCATCAGTGTCATCGCCCTCAGGGTCATCCTCGAATCCCTCTGAATTCACACCATCTTCATCTTCCTCCGCTGTCGAAATCTTTGACCAAGGAACGATTGATTTGAAGGCATCCTTAGCCTCGAGGTATTCGGCAAACAAAGGCTCACTGAGGTCGGACCGGTAAAAGTGGCATTCCATTTTCGCAACAGAGAACGCAAGGGCTGTCCCTGACGTTGCACTATCCACGCGGCTTTGATAACGGCCGGACAAGGTCGAGGGGTGGCTGGACGTGATACCAAGGAGATTTCCGAGAGTGACGAACTGAGAGGGATACGATCCGCGTCCAATGAGGTGACGCTCCAGCCACTCTACGCCGCTCGGTGGAATTTTGGCCTTCGCTTGGGAAGGTTTGTAAGCTGCATGGCGAATGGGCAGAGTTAGCGCGTGGATAAACAGTGCGGTGAAAAGGAAATAAGACCTAGGCACTTACCAAGATCATCCGCGAAAGCCCTCGGGGGAAGGAGGTCCAATTCGAGAGAGCACCAACTGCTGGTAATCATCAGAGCCCTAGATTTCCACCCATGACAATTATTGGGAACTACCAAGAACGTCTTCATCCTCGGGAAGGGGGTGAAGTTAAAATATCGAAATTTAATAACCCTGAAGCAGTTATAGAGATAAAGAAAGTCGGATAATCCCAGTGAAATTTCCCATTTCCAGCCCATGATCAGGAAGGCCGACAAGAGAAGATAGGAATTTGGGGTAAGCTGAAATGGGTGTAATCCAAGCACGGCCCACATAAGCTGGAAAACAGGGTGAATAGGGAATCAGATATACCGCAGCTGCTCGGGGGCCAATATCAAGGCATCTTCGGGAATGTTTCTACCTGTGCAGATGTCCGCATCCGCAGGGACCGCCGAAATCTTAACTCTAGGCGGCATGGAGAACACCTTGGCATATTTCTCCAGGAAATGATTTTCCGGTTGCCAAGGCGTAGGTTCAGTAGTTGACTCTGTGTTCATCCTTTGACTTTTCGTTAAGTCGGTAGTTTTGATTCGGGCCATGAAGATACAAGGGGATGAACCTGCGAAAGGATAAGTGAAAAAAGTGAAAACCCAGATAGCGGTGGAATTCTTCTAGCGATGGACTTAGAAGAATAAAACTCCAGAACGGGCCACCACCATCATGCAAGAAAGGAAAAGTCAACGGAGAAGGCCTACGGTTAATGCACGGCGGCAAAACTACAAGGACTAGCAAGATAGGTCGCGGTCAACGGGACTAGAGGAAAAAGAAGGGAAGGTCAACCAAAAAATATATACATATATAAAATATATATATATATATATTTATATATAATGAGATAAAATAAAATAAAATGAAATAAAGTAAATAAAAAATGGAAAGGAAGAAGAGAAAAGAGAGAATGCAGAAGGTACCAGGTCGGGTTCGAACCAGGGGGCACAGACCAGTGATGGAGATCGGCTGGCAGGGGAGTCGCCGGCAAAACCCAGAGCGCAGTTAGGGGCTTGGGACGATGGGGGATGCAGAAGATGGGTCAGGCGGTGGGGTGGCTGGGTCGCACGGGGCTAGAAACCGATCGACGTGGCGCTGAGGCCGAGCGGAGTAGTGCTGGGGTCTGGAGTGGCGGCGCGGGCCTGGGACCGGTCCGAGTGCAAGCGAGCCAAGGAGATGCGACGGCGCCGATGGGAGAACAAGTCCAAGTTTTCTGGTTCAAAGCCAATTTCGAAACTCCATTTATAGGAACATGATGAATATATCTCCAGTACGAAGGAAACCCAGAAGAATTCGGACCAAATTGAGAAGAATCCGGGATGAAATCGGACTGCAGAGGAATCCGGAAAGCAAGAAGGATCTGGGCATCTCGATTCGGGTCAGACCGAGTTGAATCTGGGTCGTACTTGACCCGCCCCAAAAAAAGAAAAAGAAAAAAAAGAGAAATTTTGGGTTTGGGCCCGAGGGTGAGTGACCAGATTTGATCTTAGAAGCAGAGTCGGGCCTTAAATGGTGCAGTGAGGGTTTGGTGTGGACTTAGGGGACCTCACCTTGGATTACTGCTCAATGGGTGCCCAAAGGGAAAGCTTGGGTGGCCTATTTTCGAAGGTCGAGTTTTCAGAGATTTTCTCTTCGGATGGGTGTCTAAAAAGAAAATTTTGGGGCATTGTGGGGGTGGACAACAAAATTGACCCTACAATTAAGGCAATTAAAGAGAAGTAATGGCAGCAGCAAATGCAACAATTAATGTAGCTGTAAATGCGATGATAAATGCGGCATTCAGTATGGCAATCATGGCTTCCAATAAGTAACGGTTATTGCAGGAGTGAATATGGCCTTAATGGTGGTGTGTCGCTCAAGTCACTGCGACTTGCTATGCAAGTTTACTTGCAGCCCACGCCAAAGTACACTTATAAATAGGCTGCTCAAAGTCGAGGTAAGGCATCAAATTCCAATTCTCTCTACTCCACTACTAAGAAACGTACTGACTTAGGTATCAGAGGGTTTTCTCCAGGTACCCCCCCTTTTCCTCAAGCCGACAGTCAAACTTTGAGTCAACGCTCGAGAGAATTTTCTCGATTGTTCCTGGTCAGCTCTCGCTCCAGTCGCATTCATTAGTGAGTCAAACTCCTCTACAAAATTTTTCTGCACCAACAGCATATTCTGCTCTTCGACGCGGCTGGCCCTCCTCCATAGCATGGTCTATGTTTTTCTGCTAGCTTTTTAGTTTTTGCTTAGTTTGCTTTTTTGCTCTGTATCTTTCCCTGGTTGTTGTTCTGGGTCTTTTGTTTTTTTTTCATTTGTAATACCAAAAAAAAAATCCTACAGAAAGGGGCTGGGGCTTTCCCTAGACTCAATGAAAAGGTAGAAAATAAATATAAAAATAAGAGGCCACAAATCTTTTTTCTTTAATCTTGAATTCTTGATACATGGACCTAAGCTTACTTTGCTATGATATATTGTCATAGCTACAAGTTGGATTTTCTTTTTGGGTCAACTATAGCTATATGTGAAACACATGGCTTTATTTGACATTGTGTAGAAGATGACTTTATTATTTGCTTGTCATTGGATATTACCACTATTATCATATAACAACTTAGCTACCCAATTGTTTTTCCCAACTTATTATAGTGTGTGGTCAATTTTGAGTGGCTTTTACAAGTATGATTACATTATTTAACAAGAACATAGTTGCTAATGTGAGGTAGTTCATTCTACTACTGATTCTCTAAACCGACCAAAGAACTTACAGTTTACGACTATTTTATGTTCTTGTATTTTTGATCAAATTTTAGTTTTGGTTCAGGCGACTGTGATACTAGTTTAGCTTTAGAGTTATTAGCTTTAGAGTTATCACTGAAAATAACATGTGATTCACACATGTAGGCCGGAGCGCTATTCAAATTGGGCAAGCCACTGTAAACAAATCTCTAGTAACCCACTGAACACTTTAAGGTGTTAAACATGCTCACGCTCGGAGAAAAATACTCTCTCCTTCTTTGTAGATACTAGGATGGGGACAATGGCAAGAAACCAAATGCTAATGCCAAGATGATGATTGATGAGTTCAGAGAATGGAGATCAGAGTTAATTGGAAAGACTATTACCGTGAAGAACCAAAGGGCTCCTTCATTCATTGGCTTACGAGTAGAGAGTACAGAAAATTAACCAAACTACATAACCAAGAAACAAGAAGAAAAGTGCTTTGTCAAATGAAATACATCGATTGATAGTGGACATAAGACTCACAACTCACAATACATCGAAGCAGTTTCTTCAACTGGTAAAATATAACTGCAAACAACACTCCAACATTCCTAACAAAAGGTACAATATATATACATATTCCCTCCTAAAAGAGATTGCATGCCCCTCGAACGAACCAGTAATCTCCATCGATCTCTCACTCACTGCAACTAGTACTTGCCAACTCTACCTCCTAACAAAACGAGCTAATGCTCTTTTCCTACACTACTAGGGCGTATCAACACAGAGTCTACACAGACACCGCCTTTGGTGTGAGTACAATCGATCTGGGTCATCGAATAATTGATCTTGATCAAAGCATGAGGATTGTCAACAACAAAGTCTCCCACATGGTAATTGACCCAGTTTCCAGGGTTGTCCAAGTAATATTCTGATACAGCCTGGTGACCATTAGAAGTTGTAAGCTCAAACTTCACTGGTTTTATGTTCCAGCCATGAACATGCTCCAAATTGCATACTCGGCGACCCAGTCTCTTGGAGGATCTGCCAAGGTGGAGCCTAAAGAAGAGGCTATATTTCCCTAATGGGAATTGAAAATCAAACTCTCCATTAACTTCAAACCACCAGGTTTGTTGGAGATAAGCCACTGTCTGAAACCTACACAATTTAATAACACAACACATCAAGTTCTTGAATCTCCTATCATTTCAGATTTTATGGAACAAGAAAATAGTATGACCACAATAGAAACATTACATATCAAAAAGGGGCAAGGCTCGCAAACTGGGACAAAGATACACAATTGAAGCTCTTG
Source organism: Rosa lucieae (assembly GCA_024704745.1). Taxonomy (NCBI): domain Eukaryota; kingdom Viridiplantae; phylum Streptophyta; class Magnoliopsida; order Rosales; family Rosaceae; genus Rosa; species Rosa lucieae. The sequence goes on from CM045492.1 coordinate 44,908,918, forward strand.
CTGGTTTCCTGGCTCATATCAAACTCTTAATATAAGGCCTAAAATAATAATGAACATATCCACTATATACATACTCACCTTGATTCATCAATCGCTATGAAATTCCAATATCTTCGATCATCTATCCCTGTAATCGATAACGCCTTTGAAGAAATCGACAGATGAATACCACCCTTGGTCTTATCTAGCCAAATTTGCTTCACAAAACAAGAAAAATTCCAAAACAAATTAAACTAAACTCATGTAAATGCCAAAAAATCCCATCTTCTCATTGGTAAACAAATAATCAGTATAGCTTAGAGAGTAAAGAACTACCTTTGTTCCATCATCAAACGAAATAGACTTGCAAAGCGTGGTATAGATATCCCTCATCCCTGAATTCTTCACCATAGACTTTTCATCGAACACCTTGTCCACAATAAACCTGTAATTGGTGGGCAACTTCGATTCCCAGATGAAATCGGCCCACGAAGCACCGCGAAAAGCCCGGTTCAACCGGGCCAATTTGCAAATCTCAGGAGGGTCCATGTACATCAAAACCAACGCCACACAGCTCTCTGGTATATCCCCAAGCCTCGGCTGCGCATAACCCTCCGTGTCCGAAACACCCCCCGATAAATTAGCGCCCATCACCCAAGTCCCAGAACCCAAATCCGAAATTATACAAAAACACACAGAACCCCAGAATCTGTTTCCTGTCTAAACCTTAAGCTTGAATCTGAACTTGTAGATCTTCTGAGATAGGTTTAGGGACAGGAATCCCAACCCAGAACTCAGATTCAAATACATGGGCTTTTCAAGAACCAGAAATCTGAAATATTACAATCAAATCAACACGTTGATCACTGAATCTAGTTCTAATCTGGATCCTTGTAATCTAGGTGAATCTGAAAGCTCGAATTTTGAGGGGGGGCAAAAATAGGAAAGGCGCTAACTTTGAGGATAGAGATGAAGGGACACGTGCGGTCGGATTCTTTACCTTCCCGCGGTTTTTTCCCCGGAGGTTAGTTTTTCTCCGGATTCTGATATGGATTTTCTGAGGCTGAGAAAGGAGGAGCAGAGCCTCTTAAACAGCGCAACCTCGTACGGAGAGAGAGAAGGAGATGGTGGAGTTGGGGGAGTGGCCGTGTGAGCACGCGCTGTGGTTTAGCGTTGACGGGGTCCGTTGTGTTTCGGACACGCTGGCGCCGGCGCGTAAGTAAGAATTGGGTTTATGGGACAATGCCAAGTTGATATTTTGGGTTTCTTAAAATAAAATTCTTCTCAAAAATTCTAATATGGACCATGGTCCAGGTGGACCACGGTTATAATGGGAGCGTGCAGACCACGCGCAGTTATCTGGCGAGTGAAGCATGGATATGAAGAAATCTGACGTCGTGGGTCCCACTACTTCAGTAAACGCTGACGTCCCCGATTCCATCCTCTTCCGTCCTCTTCCATTAAACCAGCAGCTGCTCGATTTCAAAACTATAAACAGAGGTGATGATCTTCTCTATTATCAGCTGTGCGATCCATGTAAATCAACAACCCATACCAACTTTCCATGTAAATCACAAACACAGGACTAAACAACACACACCCAATCAGAACTAAATTGATCGGAAATTAATAGAAAAATTAGGTGGCGGAGGTGGCGCAAAGGGGGGGGAGGCGGAGGAGATCACAGCCGTCGGATTCATGGTGGTTGTGGTGGCAACGATTGTAAATTCGGTCAGGCGGAGAGAGGGAGTCGAAGCCGAGATCGTTGTCGAACTGAACTGACAGGAGATGCAGGCAACGTTCTGGGCCGAGGCCCGAGGGCGGCGAGGGCGAGGTTCTGGGCCGACGGCAGCGACGTGGTGCTGTTGTAGACGCAGATGAAGCCGAGATCTTGGAGGGGGTGCTGTTGTTGACGGAGACGGAGGCGAGGTTCTGGGCAGAGGGCCGCGCGGCGATATATATATATATATATATATATATGTATATATATGTATGTAATTACTATTAACGGTTCAGATCAAAAGAGGCAAAGTATACGGTCCAGATCGCACCTTTTCAAAATTATTTTCCAATAAATAATTGATATGATTTTGACAATATAATACATAAATAATTTTTAAAATTCCAAAATTTCTAAAAATTGTAATAAATAGATCTGGAGTCGGCAAAAACTCTCAAAAATTTTGACAAACTCGGCATGACATGTACTTTAATAATGTGTCTCAAACTTTGAATTATTTAACTGTCTAGCCATTTGAAGTGCGACTTAATAAAAATAAGAAAAAAAACCTAATTCGGTTGACCGAGTAGATCGACATCATAACTATTATAGAATTTTCTGAATTTTTAACCTAAATCCTAAAATGATGTACTTGCCACATCTAACGGAAGGATTCTCAAGTGTACGATCCAATTACGGCCTTGCCCTTGGAATGTTAAATAGAGAAAATAAGGTTATTAAGCCTTAGTCGTTTGACCGAGCCGATCGACATCCTATCGATGACAGATTTTTCTGAATTTTGAAACTGAAGTCTAAAGTAATGCGTGTGCCACATCTGACGGAAGGATTCTCAAGTGTATGATCCAATGACGCCCTTGCCCTTTGAAGCTTGTAATGAAAATAAAAAGGGGTTATTTAACCCCTAATCGTTTGACCAGACTGATCGACATGCAATTGATGAAGGTTATTGCTGAATTTTTGACTTGAAGCTAAAAAAGAATGTACTTGCCACATCTGACGAAATGATTCTCAAGTGGACGATCCGATTACGACCTTGCCCTTGAAAGGTTTTGTAGCAAAATTTAGGGTTATTAAGCCTTAGTTATTTGACCTAGCCGATGGACCAACTATCGATGACAAATTTTGCCGAATTTTTTACTGGAATCCAAAAATATTATACTTGGTACATCTGACGGAAAGATTCTCAAATGCACGATTCGATGACGATCTTGCCCTTAGAAGGTTGTATAGAAAAAAAAAAATGGGGTTATTAACCCCTAGTCGTTTGACCCAGTCGACCGACATCCTATTGATGATGGAGTTTGCCGAATTTTTTATTGGAATCCTAAAATATTGTAGTTGGGACATCAGACGGAAGGATTCTCAAGTGGACAATCCGGTGAGGACCTTGCCCTTTGAAGGTTGTATAGATAAGAAATAGGGTTATTAAGTCTTAGTTGTTTGACCCAGCCGATTGACATCTTATTGATGATGGATTTTGCCGACTTTTGGACTGGAATCCTAAAATATTGTACTTGCAACATCTGACGGAAGGATTCTCAAGTGGACGATCCGATGACGAACTTGGCCTTTGAAGGTTGTATAGATAAAACAATAGGGTTATTAAGTCTTAGTTATTTGACCAAGCCGATCGACATCCTATCGATGATGCATTTTTCGCACTTTTGGACTGAAATTAGGAGAAATTCGACGTGACGTGTACTTTAATATTGTGTCACAAAACTTTTACTCGTCAACGGTCTAGCCATTCGAAGTGCGAGTTGATAGAAATAAGAAAAATAAACTTGGTCAGTTGACCAAGCGGATCGACGTAATAACTATTATGGAATTTTCCAAATTTTTTACCTAAAGCCTAAAATGATGTACTTGGCAAATCTAACGGATGGTATCTTAATCTCAAGATCCAACTTAAACCTTGCTCTTTGAAGCGTGTAGTGAAAAAAAAAGGGTTATTAAAACTAAGTCGTTTGACCAAGCCGATCGACATCCTAACGATGACAGATTTATCCGAATTTTGGAATGGAAACCTAAAATATTGTACTTGGGACGACTGACGGAAGGATTCTCAAGTGCACGTTCCTATCAAATCCTTGCCCTTGGAAGGTTGTTTAGGAAAAAAATAGGGTTATTAAACCCTAGTCCTTTGACCACGCCGATCGCCGTCCGAACGATGACGAATTTTTCTAAATTTTTGAGTGGATTCCAAAAATATCATGCTTGGGAAATTGGACGAAAGGATCCTCAAGTGCACGATCCGATCAAATCCTTGCCCTTGGAAGGTTGTTTAGGGGAAAAATAGGGTTGTTAAACCCTAGTCCTTTGACCGAGCCGATCGCCTTCCGAACGATGGCGGATTTATCCGAATTTTTGAGTGGAATCCTAAAATATCGTGCTTGGCAAATAGGACGGAAGGATCCTCAAGTGCACGATCCAATAAAATCCTTGCCCTTGGAAGGTTGTTTAGGGGAAAAATAGGGTTATTAAACTCTAATCCTTTGACCCAGCAGATCGACGTCCGAACGATGACGGATTTATCTGAATTTTTGAGTGGATTACTAAAATATCGTGCTTGGGAAATCGGGCGGAAGGATCCTCAAGTGCATGATCCGATCAAATCCTTGCCCTTGGAAGGTTGTTTAGGGGAAAAATAGGGTTATTAAACCCTAGTCCTTTGACCGAGCCGATCGTCGTCCGAACGATGACGGAGTTATCCGAATTTTTGAGTGGATTCCTAAAATATCGTGCTTGGGAAATCGGGCCGAATGATCCTCAAGTGCACGATCCGATCAAATCCTTGCCCTTGGAAGGTTGTTTAGGGGGAAAATAGGGTTATTAAACCCTAGTCCTTTGACCGAGCCGATCGCCGTCCGAACGATGACGGATTTATCTAAATTTTTGAGTGGAATCTTAAAATATCGTGGTTGGGAAATCGGACGGAAGGATCCTCAAGTGCACGATCTGATCAAATCCTTGCCCTTGGAAGGTTGTTTAGGGGGAAAATAGGGTTATTAAACCCTAATCCTTTGACCGAGCCGATCGCCGTCCGAACGATGACGGATTTATCTGAATTTTTGAGTGGAATCTTAAAATATCGGGCATGGGAAATCGGGCGGAAGGATCCTCAAGTGCACGATCCGATCAAATCCTTGCCCTTGGAAGGTTGTTTAGGGGAAAAATAGGGTTATTAAACCCTAGTCCTTTGACCGAGCCGATCGACGTCCGAACGATGACGGATTTTTCTGAATTTTTGATTGGATTCCTAAAATATCGTGATTGGGAAATCGGGCGGAAGGATCCTCAAGTGCACGATCTGATCAAATCCTTGCCCTTGGAAGGTTGTTTAGGGGAAAAATAGGGTTATTAAATGTAGTCCTTTGACCGAGCCGATCGCCGTCCAAACGATGACGGATTTTTCTGAATTTTTGAGTGGAATCCTATAATATTGTGCTTGGGAAATCGGGTGGAAGGATCCTCAAGTGCACGATCCGATCAAATCCTTGCCCTTGGAAGGTTGTTTAGGGGAAAAATAGGGTTATTAAACCCTAATCCTTTGACCGAGTAGATCGCCGTCCGAACGATGACGGATTTATCTGAATTTTTGAGTGGATTCCTAAAATATCGTGCTTGGGAAATCGGACGGAAGGATCCTCAAGTGCACGACCTGAACAAATCCTTGCCCTTGGAAGGTTGTTTAGGGGAAAAATAGGGTTATTAAACCCTAATCCTTTGACCAAGCCGATCGCCGTCCGAACGACGACGGATTTTTCTGAATTTTTGAGTGGAATCCTAAAATATCGTGCTTGGGAAATCGGGTGGAAGGATCCTCAAGTGCACGATCCAATCAAATCCTTGCCCTTGGAAGGTTGTTTAGGGGAAAAATAGGGTTATTAAACCCTAGTCCTTTGACCGAGCCGATCGCCATGCCAACGATGACGAATTTTTCTAAATTTTTGAGTGGATTCCTAAAATATCGTGCTTGGGTAATCGGGCGGAAGGATCCTCAAGTGCATGATCCGATCAAATCCTTTCCCTTGGAAGGTTGTTTAGGGGGAAAATAGGGTTATTAAACCCTAGTCATTTGACCGAGCCGATCGTCGTCCGAACGATGATGGATTTATCTGAATTTTTGAGTGGAATCCTAAAATATCGTGCTTGGGAAATCGGACGGAAGGATCCTCAAGTGCAAGACCTGAACAAATCCTTGCCCTTGGAAGGTTGTTTAGGGGAAAAATAGGGTTATTAAACCCTAATCCTTTGACCAAGCCGATCGCCGTCCGAACGACGACGGATTTTTCTGAATTTTTGAGTGGAATCCTAAAATATCGTGCTTGGGAAATCGGGTGGAAGGATCCTCAAGTGCACGATCCGATCAAATCCTTGCTCTTGGAAGGTTGTTTAGGGGAAAAATAGGGTTATTAAACCCTAGTCCTTTGACCGAGCCGATCGCCATGCCAACGATGACGAATTTTTCTAAATTTTTGAGTGGATTCCTAAAATATCGTTCTTGGGTAATCGGACGGAAGGATCCTCAAGTGCACGATCCGATCAAATCCCTGCCCTTGGAAGGTTGTATAGGAAAAATATAGGGTTATTAATCCCTAATCGTTTGACCCAGCCGATCGACATCCTATAAATGACAAATTTTGCCGAATTTTCGAATGGAATCCTAAAGTATTATACTTTGGACTTCTGACGGAAGGATTCTCAAGTGCACGATCCGATCAAATCATTGCCCTTGGAAGGTTGTATAGGAAAAAAATAGGGTTATTAACCCTAGTCGTTTAACCGAGCCGATCGAAACCCTAACGATGACGGATTTATCCGAATTTTTGAACCGAAGCCTAAAATAACGTACATGGCATATCTGACGGAAGATTTTTCAAGTGTATGATCGGATGATGGCCTTGGTCTTAGAAGCTTTTAGTGAACAAAAATAGGGTTATTAACCCCTCATCGTTTGATCAGTCCGATCGACATCCTCTCGATGAAGGATTTTTCCGAAATTTGGAGCCTAAGCCTAAAATAATATACCTGCCACATCTGACGGAATAAGCCTAAAATACGATCCGATGACTTCCTTGTCCTTGGAAGGTTGTATAGAAAAAAAATAGGGTTATTAAGTCTTTGTTGTTTGACCGAGCCGATCGACACACTAACGATGACGGATTTTTTGAATTTTTGAATGGAAGCCTAAAATAATGTACTTGGCACATTTGACGGAAGGATTCTTAAGTGTATGATCCAATGATGGCCTTGGTCTTAGAAGCTTTTAGTGAACAAAAATAGGGTTATTAACCCCTCATCGTTTGATCAGTCCGATCGACATCCTCTCGATGAAGGATTTTTCCGAAATTTGGAGCCTAAGCCTAAAATAATGTACTTGACACATCTGACGGAAGGATTCTCAAGTGTACGATCCAATGACTTCCTTGCCCTTGGAAGGTTGTATAGAGAGAAAATAGGGTCATTAAGCCTTAGTCGTTTGACCGAGCCGATCGACATCCTATCGATGACAGATTTTTCCGAATTTTGGAACCGAAGCCTAAAATAATGTACTTGCACATCTGACGGAAGGAATCTCAAGTGCACAATCTGATGACAGCCTTGCCCTTGAAAGGTTGTAGAGAAAAAAATAGGGTTATTAAGCCTTAGTAGTTTGGCCAAGCCGATCGGCATCCTATCGATGACGGATTTCGTTGAATTTTTGACTCGAACCTTAAAATAATGTACCTGCCACATCTGACAGAAGGATTCTTATGTGTACAATTCGATGACTTCTTTGCCCTTGGAAGGTTGTATTGAGAAAAAATAGGGTTATTAAGCCTTAGTCTTTTGACCGAACCGATCGACATCCTATCGATGACAGATTTTTCCTAATTTTGGAACTGAAGCCTAAAATAATGTACTTGTCACATCTGACGGAAGGATTCTCAAGTATACAATCTGATGACTGCCTTGCCCTTGAAAGGTTGTAGAGAAAAAAGATAGGGTTATTAAGCCTTAGTCGTTTGATCGAGCCGATCGACATGCTATTGATGACGGATTTTGTTGAATTTTTTACTTTAAAGCCTAAAATAATGTACTTGGCACATCTGACGGAATGATTCTTAAGTGTACGATCCAATGACGGTCTTACCCTTAGAAGCTTGTAGTGAACAAAAATAGGGTTATTAACCCCTCATCCTTTGACCAGGCCGATCGACATCCTCTTGATGAAGGATATTTCCAGAATTTGCCTAAAATAATGTACCTGGCACATCTGACGGAAGGATTCTCAAGTGTACGTTCCGATGACTTCCTTGCCCTTGGAAGGTTGTATAGAGAAAATAGGGTTATTAAGCCTTAGTCGTTTGACTGAGCTGATCGACATCCTATCGATGATGGATTTTCCCGAATTATTGAACCGAAGCCTACAATAATGTACTTGGCACATCTAACAGAAGGTTTCTCAAATGTCTGTTCCGACGACTCCCTTGCCCTTTGAAGCTTGTAGGAAAAAAAATAGGGTTATTTCTTCTAACCATTCACGTGTATCTACAAAGTATTTATAAACGTTGTGTGAAAAAGACAATAGTGGACACATTGATATAGTTTAATGTTCGCGAACATTATTTTTTTTTTCTTCTGACCATTCACTTGTATCTACAAAGTATTTATAAACGTTGTGTGAAAAAGTCAGACTTCAGATGTGGTAGTCCAATCATCGGTCAACCTAAAGGATATATATGCTATTATGATTGACTAAGTGAATCGAATTCGAAATTATGGCGAAATTGGCTAAATTTTTTAACAACATGCAACTTTTTCTAATAATCTCATCTAAACCCTTTGTTTCCCCATTTTCGTATTGTCCCCATAGGGTTGTCTTTTTCGAGGAATTTGATATAAAAATATAGGGTTATAAGAGTAGCTAAGGTTGAATTTTTTACAAGCACCGTTAAAAATACTAATATTCACTTTCAAGTGTGGAGTTGATAAATGTTGCGGTATTAAGCGTCCTTCGGTTGATGTATTGGATCGAACTCATAACTGTGCTGAAAAGAAATGATTTTAGGACTTGACACCTAAAATAATATACGTTTCACATCTAATGGTCAGTGTGTCAAGTCTCTTTCTAAATTATATATAGTCCTCCCTTTTGGTATTTGAAGGAGTACTCAATTTCATATATCCAATGAAGATGTCAAGGAAAATTAGTAGACATTTAATGAATTAGTGCGAAAAAGAAATTGAAAATAAACAAAGCACTATTAACAAAATTGAATCACACGACACTAATCGGACAACACATCAAATTTGCCCCTTGTCTGAGTTAATCATACATTTTTTTTTTTTGAAATTTTTGTGGCTTCTCCCTCCAGCCAACACACAGTAAACACATTAATTTACTGTTGTGAAGCAATTAAACTGGAAAACCCCAAAAACAAAAAAAACAAAAAAACCACTTTGAACTTGTTCCAAACAATCGCGGGAAACCCTATGTAGTTTGGAATCCTATTCTAGCGCCTCTCACCCGAGCTCTCTCTCACCCTTATTCATTCTCACCCACCAGAATCAAGAAGAAACACTCTCAGATGTGAAGAAACACCCACAGATCAATCATCTCCCTTCCACTCTCATCAGCCCATCAAAGATACACTCTCAGCACCACCATATATTGCACTGCATATCTCTCTCGGTCTCTCTATCTCAGTTTACAACTTCCGCCATTGATCGAAGGTAAGGTCTCACGTTTATTTTGAGTTAGGCTGTACATATTGAACTCAAATTTGGTATTAGAGTTGTATAGCGAAGTCAATATGGGAATTAGAGTTTTCTAAGGAAGCCGATTTGGGTGTTGGGTTTTAGGGTATATTGAAATCCACTTAACATTTTTCTTCATTTCGATCTGATGTATCCATCCTGCTTATTGTTACCATTTCCCAGATACCATATGACTTGCTGTCTGCTTGTCTCCTCCGAACAAAGGCAACTGTTTGAGTAAGGAATTGATTTTCTTGAACTGTGTTGAAATTTCTCCATATGCCACAATGGGTATTGATTTTTCTTTGATTTCTAGGTTTCTCATTGTCTGCAAAAGCATTGCTGTTCAGAAATCGTTCCTGTTTAGTATACCTCCATCTGGACAAAGTCAGCCATTAAAAGGTTTATTATTTTTGTTCCTTTGGTCCTGCAATTTAGCTATCACAATAGCTTTTTGTTTTTTGGTGTCATAGGTTTTTGAACATATATATGCATTACTTGGCTAGCACATATGATTGGGTTGCTGGGATGAGACTTTTGCTTCAAAGGCAGAGTCTTTGAGGTTTTTAAAAAGCGATTTGGAATGTGAAATTGAATGGCTTTTGTCCCTTTTGTTTCTGGCTCTCTTTTAGTAATGATTAAAATTGCTATTTTTTTTCCTCCTGCGTTTGGATGAACTGTTGATAATGGTGTTGTTATTAACGTGTGGATTATAGTTGTTAGTGTGGTATGAATTTATTGATATGTATGGTTTATTGAGAAAATGTACTACAATATATTGACCGTTTGCAAGTTGTGGCCGGAGAAAATGAAAACTTGGTTGCAGTCTTATTCCTTTGTTGGAGTGTTAGACTACACTTAGTGATAAGCATTTTTGAGGATGGTAGGTTTGCAAATTCAGCATGAGAAGCAAATGATGCAAATGCATGCGAAAATAAACTAGGTCATAACTTGATCTTTTCTTTTTGTTTTCCCCATGCTCCTTTCGTTTTCGAGCTCCACCGAACTCTAGGCGAAACCGAAGACACCAACCCGGGTTGCCCTAGCACAGCGCCGATTCTGACTTTGTTCACTTCTTCTCCTCCTCCAGTCCTCCTCTCCGTCACCGAGCTCCAGGAGTCTCGGCCTCCAGGTATCTCTCCCCCTCTCCGTCTTCTTCTCCTGCTCTTCTTATTCTTAATGTGAAAGCTCTAATTTTTTTTTTTCTGACTTTCTGATCTTCAGTTCTTCACTTACTCTTGATCAGTTGCTGGTTGCTGCCTTGCCGGTGCCTGGGTTAGCTGGTTATTCACTTATTCTTCCTGTTCAATTGATCAGTTATTTGGCCGTTGGGCGGCTCGGCCATTTGAAATTGAAATTGAATCAGTCATGTTAAAGAGGTATAAAGTCACACCCATTTGATATTGAAATTGAAATTCTCATGAAATGCATGAAATTGTATGTATCTGATAAAACCCAGTTTTTCTGTGGGTTGGGTGTGCTGAATTTGTGGCTTTGTGCTTGTAATTCAACATTTCAGTTTTCAAATTTTATGCATCTGGTAAATACCAGTTCTTGGGTGTGTAGGGTGTGCTGAGATTTGTGGCACTTAGCGTGTAAATCAACATTGAAATTACAGTAAAGATGTTGTAACTTCTTAGCTTTTATAAAACCCAGGAACTGCTCACTATAAAAGTTAGTATTGAGAAGCAGATGGCCACAATTCCACAAATGAAAGCTTGAAAAAAAGCTTGGTGATTAAATCTTCCTATTTTGATACAAATGAAGGATCAACATTTACTAATTACTATCTATCATTAGTACTTTCTTAGGTCATTATGTTTGCTGTACATTTTCTTAGGGTGTCTGTGTATTGCTTCAGCATGCATTTGTGTGAATTATAATTGTACTGGCATTGCTCTCATATATCTAATATAAGTTAATTAGGTGTTACACTAAAATGTGAAATCATGATCCTAATCTGAAGGGAAATTTTTTTCCTCCTTTGTTAGGAAGTTCAACCCCCATGGAGGTTGTAATACTGGATCTGCCCCTTGTTAATTCATGCATTTATCCTTTACTGCGGTAGAAATAATGTTCAGATAATGAGTACTGACTCATGTGATCTGTGCAAACACTTTTATCCCTTATTGAATCTATGCCTCCTTTGGCTTGTCATGGTTATATGCTTATGGTAGACTTGAAATCATTTTTTCATCCTCTTGTAGGATAGCAGATGGGCTGCTACCACCATCAGATGATCTACGATATGGCAAGACCTTGGTCGAATATTGTATCTGAAATCAGAAGTGCTTTATAATCATATATGGTAAGACCTTTCCTGATCTAAAAACACCCCAATGACTCTTATACAAAAAAAGATGTGCCATTTCGCTGTTGCATGGTCCCCAGAGATTGTCCTGCATGCAAAACCAAATCCGTCAATCCATAACCTGATGTTACTAACAATCCCTGCATATATTTCAGTTGGGTGGGAACGCCGGGTAATCAAAAGCTGTTTGGACTTCAGTAAATAGAGACAACAGATAACTATTCCCTGAGTTAGCTTACATAACTGCATTGTGGTAAACTTATTCCCACAAATCATTCAAAATTCATTCATTATTGTGAATCCATATTTTAGATATTCATTATGTCAGAACATGTGTAACTCCCACGTTACATTCTAAATATGACTAATATTTGTTCCTTGCATGTTTTTCGTTTACATTTTCCATTTAATTCGTACATGTGATACCAGATTTGTTACATGGATAAAAGATAGAATAGTTCAATAGCTTTATGTTGAGAGCATGCAGCAACATTCACATTGCTTCTATCCACACGTTTATACCAGGTTTTTATATTATGACAAGGGTCACAAAGCTTCTATGACGGTTTGATTATGGTAATCACCAGTCATCACACAATTTCTCGCTATACCTCAGTTTTTATATATGGTAAGTATGCAAAATAACTCAACCCCGCATCATCGCGCGGGCTACTTGACTATTTCATATAATTTTATGTTTTTCTTTTGCTTAATGGTTTCGGCCTTATAAAATTACAGTTGGGCCGCATGAGAATTCTTTAAATTGCATCCTTATCCAAAATTCTTTTAATGGCTTCCTCTTATTTTTGCAGAATTGTAGGTCTCGTTTAGTTTGAACACCGCTTATCTCTATATTGCAACAATATCTGAACTGATTGAACAATGTACTTCGTTCCATACACTATCCAATTGATTTTTCCTCTAGTTCTTAACTACATGCTGACCCATTTTTTATATTTATTTGAGCTGAAGCTGTTTGGCCATTGTGAGAAGGAAGCAGACCGCTAATTTTGTTCGAAATTCCACTTTGGGGGATAATGCTAAAAAGATCCAATCCAACAGCCAGAAACAGAACGACTCAGGGCGTGTTGGAGGACACCTAAGCGTATTGGTCAAAGAACCAATAACCCGCCTGGGGTTTATATGACAGCACTTCTAATGGAAATACGTTGACCCCCTTGGGCGTTTAGTGATGCCAATTTAGGTTATGGTGTTTACCATAATTATCTCTAGCAATAATGCTTCCCAATTTAGTTTATGTTATGTTTCCCCAGATAAGTAGGCACTGCAGTATTGTTATTTCTTGATACTTGTCCTGCCCATGCTAAACTCGGCTCAAAGAACACTAGTTTAAACCCTGTTTGGTGCAGCAGGATTAGATAGAAGGAACACAAACAACAATGCTCTTTGACTTCAGGTATTTTCTCATTCTTCTGGATATATTGACACAATTTGCGGACATTGTCTTCTAAACCTCTGGCATAAATCATCTCAGGTGCTGAATTTGAAATTGAAATAACTTGTCTTAATTTTATATTTCTAATTGGAGTTGTAGTCTTCAATGTGATATGTTTTCGAAACTAGAGATGTAGACGATAAAAAAGTCAACTAATTATATTGAAATGGAAGTTGTAGTCACCATTCGGAATCTAAAATTGCCTGTTTGGTAGTTTCCGATTTTGAAAACTAATCTTCTGGAAATATTAGGTGTTTGAAATGGAAGTTGTGATCACCATTTGGAAATTAAAATGGCCTGTTGTAAAATTGTGTTTATTCACATGTCACTGACTTTATATGGCCATTGCATTGCAATATTCCACACCATACAATAAAAACATCTTACTAGGTCAATGTCATCAACTTTAACTTAAGAAACATATTAGTGACCAATGAACTCTCGGCTTTTATATAACAATTTACAATAAGTGGAAAGTCCTTGCATTGAAGTTTTTTTAGTGCTAATTTTAAACGCAACCTTTTGAAATGCTTATTTGTTTCTCCAAAACATAATTCCAAACTCATCCATACAAATTCTTCAAATCTGGTAGACTGGCATAGCCATTTTTTGTTTTTGATTTTAGCATTGGAGGAATTTGAATGTTGAAACATGTTGTAAAGAGATGGCATGGTGACCAAACCTAGAGCTCGTCATCACTGGAGTAAAAATGAAAGTGGAAGTTTTTAAAGAAATTGATGAGAACGTTGAACAGGCCAGGGTGTTTGAATTCAGCATCAAGTTGTAATTGAAGCCTTGTCCCGTTTGCCATATATTCCGCGCGCGCGCACATATACATATATATATATAAATATATATATATATATATATATATATATATATATATATGCTCTTGTTTGGTCATATCAAGTACCCTACACTAACTTCCTAGTAGTTGAATAAGCAAAATAATGAAAACAGCCAATTTCATCTTTAGCCAACATGTACTAAAATTGAAGTTTTTTACCACCAAATGCATTACAGATTATCGACGTGTGCAAGTTCAACAACGGTCAAACTACAAGGTTGACTTTATACAAATTTATATTCAGAGTAATTTATACACTAGTTCTATACAGTGAAAGTAATTTAAACATGATTTCTCCAAGAAGCTCTCACACAATTTCTATTTCCATGCAAGGAAAAAATTGACAACAAGATTAAGAAATTCTATATAGATATACAAGGATTGAGCTTGTAATCAAGGTGGTCTTGAACAACACTTAAACAGGAATATGTCCCATCCACCTGCCCTCTTTGGCTCCCCTATTAAGATGTATCCAAGCCATAGTCAGTAACCACCAAAAATTAAAATAAAGCGATGAAAAACTTCGGAATTTCTAACATCTCCAAAATTTTTCCATTCAACATGGCAGCAATATTCTGATAGGGAAAAAAAAATGGCAGCAAGACATACTAGAGATAAAAACATTAGTAACAGCAAGAAAAGTAACAAACTATCAGCAAAAAGCTGATGCTCGAACATCATAAGTTAGTAGCATACTAGATACCTAGAATTCGAAAAATACCAATAATCGAGACCATATCTGGTTTGGAAACCTTCTCCCCTGAATTACTAAGCTCACCGGAGGTCTCCGCCAGAAATTTTGGGCAGCAACAATAAGAAAACTATACAAAGGAAGAGATCTTTTGCCATTTAGTTGAATCAAGGCCTGGGAAGAAAGCAATCTACTGACTTGATCATTTGATGCCAATGGAGCTGGTATTGTTCATTTTGGTTCCAAATGCACAGAGCTCAATCTTCTTCAAGCCTGCATATGTATAGAGATACTAACATCAAATAATAAAATGACACGAAGGAAGAGGATCCATGAAGAATGAGCACAAACTCGTGATATAATATTTACAGCCTAGTCAAATAAGTTATCAGTTCCATAAAGAATGGAATTTTCAGCAATCTTAGATCCCTTTGTTCCTGGTCTTTGAAATCAACTCAAGATGGACATAACCTTGCAAGCCTATCCTCAGTCAGAATTGTAAAGCAATACAAGAGACTTAAATAGAAGTCAAGCTGCTGTATCATTTCCCTCTTTGCAACCACAATAGTTGTTAATAGACTAGCTTGCTCAACTTTGTCAAAAATTGGTGATTGATGAAGCATCACCGTATCTAAAGTCTCTATCACTGATCAGAAAGCTACAATCTCTGAGATAAACCCTCAATGATTTGGTACCTTTTTGTGGCAACACTACATATCTAATTGTATGAGTTGATATATCAAGTCCACTACTGACCAGCAAAAAATTAAGTATTAAAGCAAAGTATATTTTTATTTTTATTTTTTTGGAAGGAAGAAAAGTATACTTTGATGAAGCATAATATTCAGTCAATATTTACAGTTTAAAAAATATAAACATTAAGGGCTATGGTAACAGTTCAAGATCATGGAAATCTCAACTGTTTTTAGACACATAGTGTGAGCCAAAACCCATCATCGTCCTTATATAATAAAGACAACAGGATATGAGATTTTTCAAATGAGAGCTTTACCTGTTATAGTTGCTGACCACTAATTGAGTATATTCTAAGCAATGAAAATAACAATCAAATAAAAATCTAAAGTGAAGTCACTTGTTATAAAATGCATTCACAAATGGCTCTGTAGTAACATAAAGTCTATCATTCTCCTAGACATTTACAAAAGCAAGATCTCAATCGAAAATATGGCACTGCTGACAACCTACATAAACCACAGTAACCTCCTCCATCTTTTCCTATAATGTCAACTACAAGATGTACAAGGACATACACTGAAGATATGCAGAAACAGAAGAACAAACCTCATTTGATACATCAAAAACGCCATCTTGAATCTTCTTGTACATGGTTGCAGCGGTTTTTATGAATGCCTGGAACGAACCAAAAAAGTATTCAGTACTAATAAATGAAAGATCAAAGATCATCAAGACCATGATTTAGTATGAATACGTCAGTGTGCGTCACCTCCTCAACATTCTGGGCAGTTTTAGCAGAGGCCTCCATGAAGATCAATCGATGTTCCTTTGCAAATTGCTCCCCTTCCTCTGTGCTCACAGCTCGTCTACGAGCAAGATCACACTTACTACCAATTAACATTATGGTCATGTTTGCATTTGCATGCTGCCTCGCATCCTCCAGCCAGCTAGCCAAGTGATTAAAACGAAAATGCCATCTTATCAGTATGAGTGGCTTAGCATTCCATAAATGCATAGAACTGAGTGGAAGATAGCAAAAAATAGAAAGGAAAAAAGCATATTCATGCTCTTTACTACAATTGTATACTGATGGGTCTGGATTGGGGTTGTTAACGAGCCTTATTATGCCCAACCCCACTGGATTGATATAAAACACCATCTCCAAAATTAACTTAATTAGACCAAAAAGAACACCTACAAACTTGTCAAGAGTTTTCCAAGTGAGCAAGGGCATTCTCGAATATATGAAATAATAGTGTAACAGTCAAGATAATCCAGTGTGGTTGAATCATTGAAATTGAAAGCGTACCTGGTGATGTCGTAGACAAGCAAAGCGCCAGCAGCTCCTCTATAGAAGGATCATGTAATGGATCTGAATGACTCTTGACCTGCCTGATAAATTCATATTTGATTGAGAATAGAATAGCTTCAGAATTCCATGAATATATATTCCAAAAATAAAAAGAAAAAGAAAATTAAAGCATGAAGGAAGGTGACAAACCGTGTCCCAAATTTGGAGCTTGAATAGTTTGTTATCGATGGTGATCATCCTAGCCCCAAACTCAACGCCAATAGTCAAATCATGCACGGGCTGGAAGCGTTTGTCGATGAACTGAAGAATTGCCACCTACTGCAAAAACAATCGAAATCGAAATCGTAGAAAGGGCTGAATCAAATTCGGGGGCGGAGAGACACCTTCTAATTTAGGATTCCGGGAGCTGAATCAAATTGGGGAGAAGGATAACGTTGAGCGAGATGATGATGAGAAGGAGAAGGATATCGATCAACTGCCTCGCATCTGACTTGTACTCGCAGCTGAGAGACCGAGGAGAATGATGAGAGAGGAAGAACTGGTTAATCAAACTGGGTTTCCTGCCCGAGTCATCATCAACTGCAACTCTACAAATTCAAATAGCCAAGAAACCAAATCAGAAAACCATGCCACAAAAGCACTAACAAATTCATAATTTCAACTAAAAAAACATCAAACTTTCAAGAAAACAAACAAAACCCAATTTTTCTGGACAAAGACCAAGAACAATAACACATGAGATAAAAAAATTATTCAAACGCGGGAGACTCAAAAAGAACCATAATGCTATGGGAAAATTTTAAGAACAGTACATGAAGTATTGGCCGTTCCGAAGTTTGGTGTATTTGGTTTCAAAGAATTAACTTTGGTACATGACGTTACAATCCCGACCCAAAATCAGTGTATGCCGTTACGGCCCCCGTTAGTCAACCTGATTTTAGTCAAATTTGTAAGGGTAAATTTGTCTCTTCATGAATTAACAAAAAAAAATTGCAGAAGGAAGAGAAGGAAGAAGAAGAAGGAGAAGGAGGAAGAAGAAGAAGAAGAAGAGGAGAAGGAGGA